>VYZW01040229.1:55853-84486 GCA_013401315.1 Balaeniceps rex | reverse complement strand
TGTGATTCATTGTACATGCAAACCAAGTGAGTTATAAATGTCAAAGTGAAATCAAAATAAGCTTTTAAATTCTTATTCTTCCTGTTTTGTATTTTTCTCAAAGCATAACTGAAACAATATTCTGAACGAGACTACATAATGCTGCTCTCTGCCTATTGAAAAGACATTCCTCATGTTTTGTACATTGGCTCAGAAAGTCTAATACCTGATGCATTTTCCTCATTTCACTATGGGGCTGTACTTTACAAAATGGTTTTAGCTTCATCTTCAGAATACTTCTATTCAGAAACAGCATTAATGAACTGTCTACCATCTTTATCACTCATTGTCAATTGTTTTCCCACTCAGTTCTCAACCTGTCTGGCATTTCAGTATCCTAGGCATACTTCGTTCTTTACAATATTTCTTGCACACCTTTATATATATTGTATACTTCAAATAACAGGATACTTACACCTTTCTCCCGAAAAAGCATTTTAATAGATTACAGAAAGTCTCTCAAAGCTGCTGCATCCTGACAGCATCTTTTAATGAATCAAGGGCCTTGTCTCACTGTCTACTGGACTTTTGGACATATCTGCATTATTACATTTTACACTCAGCAGAGACAGCTGAGTATGTTAGCAGTGCAGTATTTGTCAGTAAGAAATCCCAAATATGCCCTGGATTTAGACAATGGCCCAGTAAGGACAGATTTAAGAGACAGCAGGAGAAATCCTTCTTTTTCATGTGTTTGTTAACTGGCTGCTTGACTGCAGTTCAATGCATGGATTTCAACTGGGAGTGAAAATTTAAAATATCTCGGTCATATTTGCCCTGAAAATGCCATTTCCTTTCTTTTAATGCTTCTTTATTTAGTACCAGTGTAAACCTTGAAACAAGAATCTTTCTACAGGTGCAAACGTATCTCCGGAATGCAAATAAGTTTGGAAATAATCTTTGGTATGTATGGAAGAATGTAGTGCAAATATGACTTATAGCCTGTGTGTACATTTGGAAAACTGTTTTACTTAGGTGTCAAGAAACACTGCGAGTATCTCTTAGGAGGCTGTGTAATGAACAGAAATGGAAAACTGAGATGAGCCATAGTTTTGATGTTGGGTTTTTGTTGTACACCACTGTCTGAAGAGAAAGCACTGTCATCTTTCTCACTGAACACTGATACGCCATGTAGACAAGCCTTGCCATATTGCACCCACAGTGGTTTTGTAAGCTGAGGAAAACTACAGAACACACTCGAGGAACTGTTTAACAAATGCAAGGGAACGAATAGCAAAGATGGGATCTTGAGAATGAATTTGACCTGGTATGGTCTGGAATTCTAGGTTGTAGGAGAAAGGAGATAAAGTAAGGAAAAAATACCTGAGGAAAAATTAGCCTCTGAAGAAGCAGGCACTTCTGCTCGAGGATCAGAGCAGCAGCCTGGCCCTGGTGGGACCCAGCCCGGATCTCTCACCCGACTTCGGAATGAGTAAACTGATTGACCCGGCTGGTCTTACAGTTTTATGAAGCGTGTGGTGGCCTCTACTGGTGAATTGAAATGTTACATGGACATTTGCGCCTTTGCAGAATTCTTAAAAACTCTGGATATTCACAAGGTAAAGTTTAGAGATGTTTGATATTCACAGACCAGCCAGTTTGGAGTCCTGTCATGGCTGTTATTTCTCCTGTAATGCAAGTGTGCTGGTCTATTAGGTTATGTCTTTTAGTCCGAGGGGTTTTCTCTCCTCAACTGGATACGGGGTTTGCATGTATCTGGTCAAACAGATACATTCTCTCTTTTTGGGTGGTACACAGACGGATCCTTGAATTGTTGCTGACCACATCTCACATGCCTATGCTTAGCACAGAATGCCACACTTTGTCCTGTTGCATTTTTATGTCTTTTGATGGATCATGAAGATAATGCAGTAAAAAGTGATTTTAGATTGTTTCCTGAATTGTTCTTTTATTGCAAAGGCTTTGTGTCTTGCCAGTATGAATTCATTTCGTACTTCTTACCTCTGCATCCCTCGTAAGATCATTTGATATTCAGGCAGTTCTTACATGGTCTATCGTAACTTATTATCAATGAAGCAATAATTAATGGGTATTTAAGAGGAGATTATTGCTTGTGCTCAAACTCTGCTAATACTTTATTTGCTCCTTCATTGCAAATTAATTTGCTGCTTCTTCACAGAGATCTACTGTAATGCAACAGAAATTCAGTCATAACATTTGAATTAAATAACAGGAACTTAAATAAGCTGTTGATTTTTCCTTCTCTGATAGGGCTAACTTGCCATGAAGTAGTAGCTTTTCTTTTTATTTTAGAAGAGCAAAGGCTTCTATGGAAACAATATAACTAAAGGGCTTGCAAAATGAATGAAGGCAGGGACATGAGACAGGGAAACATAACTGGAGCTTGTTAACTCCAGGATCTACCCTTGCAGAACACGTTGAAGTAAGGCAGTTTTCTAAGAGATTTCCTTCAGTCTTTCAAGTGCTCAGATTTCAGAATTCACACAGTGTTAGCACTAGTCACTTGGGCCTCTGGAAAGACAGAGGTCTGGGTCTTAGTTTCCTCCTATGCAAAACAAAAGGTGAAACTGGTAATAAATACTTCTTTGTAAAACATTTTGATATTTATGAATAGCATTCCAACATAACAGTTTATTCTTACATGAAAATTGGCCCATATTCTACCATCTACATTTACACTTAAAAACGTCTTTTCTTACAATTCTTTGCATAAAAATCTGTCTCTATGTTCTCAGTGCTCTCACTTTCTATCATGCATATGTTTATTCACTTGCCTGCATGCTGTATTCATGTTGTTTTGAAGCTTCCTTCTCCATAGAAATACTAGAGCCTCAATTCAAATGTTAACTTTTCAGAGTTGTGGGAGGAAGAGAGAGCATAAAGGAAGACGTGACTTGCTTTTCACTGAAAGCTTAACAGGAGCATTGGGCCTCAGCCACTTCAGGAGCTGCCTCAGTATATGGGAGCTCTGATTAACCAGTTACAGGCCATTGTTTGAATTCCAATTGTTTGCATTAATGGGTTTGGTGCCAGGGTTGGCTACCATATAAGATGAAGAAGGGAGAAAGGTCACTTTTATTCTCAATCAGTATTGAAACTCTCCCTTCTATTAGGCTAGTAGGACACATAGAGGAGCTCTTGCATAAGCTGGGGTCCTCTTTGGCATCCGTGTCCAGATGCTGACTAGACAGCACTCTCGTGACCTGGTTTCTAGCTTTACAAAGTATCTGTGATTTTTCCTTCTCAATATCTCTTTTTCTAGGGCTTCTCCCTTGTTTTGCCCCATCATACCTGACACTGCCCTAGGAAATCAGGCTTCATATTAGCCCTGCTGTGAGAAGGGGGTTGGAGCAATGAGTCCAGGTGTCTGTCCAGCATGAGCCATTCTATGATTCTGTGTCTCAAGGAGATGGTGACTTGAATCACTAGTCAACAGCTTAAATAAGATCAAATTCATTTATTGTAATCTCCAGCCATTTCATAGGCTGCCATGTCACCAGTTCCTTCCTCAGCTCCTCTAGGTGACTTGTGTTTTGTGTTCTCATATCACTGTCCTCTCTGCAACATCATGGTACCAGCAAGAGGACTCCCATCAGGGCAGGTTATCCTTCTCCTCTCTTAACAGGAGAGGAGAAGGATGTGCAGTTAGAAATGCCCTGTTGTGATACAGGAGCTGGAAGGGTGGGTACACTTATGTAAGCTTTCATAGGAGATATCTTCCTTGAGTAATTTCTTAAGGTCAAAACACCTCCTGAAAAATTAAACACACTCCTCGCTGTGAGAGCTGATAATCACCTCCAATCGCACTAGCATCAGTGAAGGTGTTCCCAGTTCTTTGGTGTGGGTGTCAATCTCTGCTCAGATTCCAGAGCCAAATGTAAATTTGTATTGACAGCATACTCTACCGTAACTTTCTTCTCAGAAGGAAAGTCTTGTTGGTGTTTAATAAAGACATCTTTGGGCAGTCTCAAAAATTCTAGCTAGCAATTAATATATCTGTTTGTAACCAAAGCACTGATAGTGACGAGTTGCATGACTGGAGTACTGCAGCAGGGGTACTTGCCCCTTGACTTTGATATTCCCATTCCCCTTGCTTGCTTTCTGTCAGCTGTAAGGCTCATCTAGCCCTTCTGTGACCAGTGCATCTTGCTAAAGGTAACACAGTACATCAGTGAGTGGCTTTTTGCCATCCTAGTGAACTGAATTGACTCACCAGAGGATGGACCAGTCACTGGGGTCAGTGCAAGGGAAGCAGACACACTGACTCTTGTGGAAGAGCTGGAAGGCAGCAGTTTGGTTCAGCCAGCTGGGGAAATCTCACCCAAGCTGTGTCTCCTGTTTTGGTTGTGGTTCTGTCAAATTTGATGGCAGACCCAGGAGAGTCCAGGAACCAGAGGTATCTTATGCAGTCCAAATTATTTTGCTACTAGTTTTTTAATCATTTCTTTCACAATCTACAGCCTGTGCCATTTCTAAGGATGATGGGGGTTTGTGTTGCAACCTGCCCCATGTTCTAGCAATCGAACAGCTCTATTATTTCGTGGAAGAAAAGCCCGGTAAGCCCTACAGAGCTGAATTTCTCCTCCCTCTTTTTGCATTCCTACATTGCTCCTTCTCAAGAGGATGTGATAGAAAACAATGTTTAGCTCGATTTCCTCTGAACAAAATAAAACCAAACCTGTCACAGAAGAATAACTCAGTGCAAAACTCATAATAATGAGGATGGTCTGATGAGCAGAAGTCTCTCAATCACAACATGCTCCCCACAGGACAGCATTTTAACGGATACTGCATTGTGAATTGTCTTGAGAAAAGGCTTCTGGCCAAAACATTGACATTCACAAGCAGCTGCTGCACTCAGAGAATGTAGGTTTTAATTATCTCGGGTAAAACAATCAATTTGGAGTGCAAGGCAAGTTAGGCTCCTGAATATTACTGATCACCTGGAAAATCACAATGAATGTATGCTTTTCTTCTCAATCTACCTTTCAACCCACAGCTCATTCCCTGGGCTGTAACAAATGCATTAGGTTTTGCTCAGCAAAGCAGCACCACTGAAGAAAATCCATGAAATGAAACTTGAAAGAGAGTGGATTACCTAAATGAAAAAAAGTATGCTATTGTTAGACACTTGTTCCTCATTCATTTCATGGGGGTTTAATATACTTGTGTGTGGTTCCCAATTAAACAAAATAGTCTATCTACTGATACCTTCTTATTGACAACTGAACCACCACAGCCATTTCCTGTTGTTTCCTGCGATTTTTTTAAGACCATCACAACACGATGCCTTAGATAGCCAGAATCATACACACTAACACTAAATATGTACATACTTTGCCTTTTCCCGTATTGTCTCCTGCTAGAAGCTGTAAACACCTATCTTGAAGCTCCTAGTGTTGCATGCAAAGTCAAGTGCTTGCTCCCGCTAAATGCAGGCCGATGCTGGCATAGTAACACCGGGTGGCAGCAGTGGGTTTTCAGCCAGCAAGTTGAGCCATAGTAAGGCTGTTGCCAGAAGTAATGAAGACATAGAAATTAATTTTGTTTGGATTTCTGAGTAGAGTTCTTTGGCATGTTATCCAACTCCAAATTTCTTCAGTTTGTCATTTGTTCATGCCTCACAGTCCTAGATTCCTTCTTTTAACTTAAGCTAACATTGTAATTGCTGTAAGAATGGCAGACTTGTCAGCGTTTAGGATACAGGACGACGTGTCACATATGTATCATCTGCTGAGAATTTGGGATTGTTGCCAGTGCTTTGTAGCTGGAGGAAAATTGGACAGCGATTTGTCTTTAGGGTATATGTCATGTTTGTCCTGCTCTTTGTCCCTACTTAACATGTCAGAGCTGTGACAAACATAATAGAAGAAACCCTTTCAGAAACATATTTTACAATTACTGGAAACTTTGCTGGGCAGATGACAGACCTGGGGAACAAGCTGCCTGCTAACGGTTGTCTTCTGACAGGGGATTTCTTCACTTGACAGGTCCCATCCACTCAGATGGGATCACCTGGTACTTGGGAGCAGAGCCCTGGGCAAAGACCATTGTTTGAGCTGTTTTCTTCCTTCTGGGGGAGATTAGGGTGAGGTCAGGCTCCAAAACCAACATCCTCTTACTTTGTCTGACATAAGTGTTGCCTGTTGTTCTGATAATTCCCAGATGCAATTGCTTTTTAGCAATACAGAGACTGAAATATACTTCTTGTAGGGAGACAAGTGGGGGATGTAGAGTTTTGAGAGCCCACACCTCAGAATACATCTTTGTCATTGGCCTTAGCCATTAGTGAGACACCCTCAACCACAAACTTCAGGCACAAACAGGACTAACTTTGTTTCCTAACATCAGTGGTGCAGTAGCATGACTCATTTTGGGGTTTTTTTCTCCCCAGGAGTAGGCAAAGGTTTCCCAAGCATCTCACACTCCTCTGGTTGCTCAGACTTCTCTATTTCAGTGATTTAGCTGAGCTGGCTCAAAGGAGTAGCATGTTACGTCTTGCTTGCTTTCACTGCTGATTAATGCCCCAAAACCACCAGTCCCAGCTGAAAGCTATTACGACAAAGACCTCTGCAAAACCAAAATGTTTTCACTGTAGCAGACTCCTGTTCGTGCTGTAAATTCCTCTTTCAGATTCAGGGCTTTTAATGTGGTCAGACCGTAGTTCAAAACCCAATTAAGGTTTTTTTACAAAGGTTGGTAATGTGTCTGTCTGCAGTGAAAACCTATTTGTTCAACAGCTAGTGTCTTGAAAGTCATCCACTGCCTTCCAAAAATTCTTTCTTTTTCTCTTTCTTTTCTCCCAAAATTCTGTTCCAATGAACAGAATCTGGGGCAGCTCATTTCATGGCAGGGCTGATAATCCCAAATCCTAAATGCTTTGAAGGTACAAGTAATTAGGTGCAATATGCATAAGGATACGTAAACGTAATAATTTGGCTACTCGTACAGGACCAGGGGTCAGAAGTACAAATACCTAATTTCCTGCATCATCTGTTGGGTCTCAACGAACAAAAATGAAGATGAACTCTGCTGTTTGGTTTGTTGAGTAGTGAGAAGTGAGTATGTTTAGAAGACTAAACTGGACATGAATAAATTGAATTTACTGAATTTACTTATGTTTTACCATCAGCTATGTCAGAAGTACATGTACTGTGAAGGTTGGATGCAGTCCCACATGGAAAACTGATCCTGCATACCATGCCAAAACAAGATTTGAGGATGGATTTCCATTCCGAAAAGAACAGGAGAATATATATTATGTATAATATAGTAGGATATATGACATATATATATAATATATATGTCACCTATATAGCTGACAAGAAATGAGAGACAAGACTTCTCCCTAGAAACAATTGCAAACCTTGCAAAACATATGTTGGACTGTGCTAAAACAGGGCAGAAGGGGCTCAGAAATGCCCTCCCTTTTCCACAGTGTTTTCTGCCCCCTATTTGCCACCCTTAGTAGCAGGTGTACAGTGTTCCTTTGTGCCACCTCCATCCCACCATGCCGCCTGCTTCAGGTACCACAGAAATCCTCCCTTTTGAGTCCCCCAGGAGGTCCCCAGAAGCATCCTCCAGTGCTCCAGACTGGTACCTGACCCATTTTGCTGGCAGTACCACCAGCCCCAGCCATCTCTCCAAGAATCTTCTTTCTTTTTAAGATTTCTCTAGATTTTCTTACTTGGGTTTTGCCCTACTCTACCTTGCCCCTACTGCGCTTCCCTGCCCGTCCCTAAACATGGTGATGTCTCTTCTGTGATGCGAGTTACTCTGCGGCCAGAGGTCAATGCACCACTGGTGCCAGGGTCAGTGCTGCTGTGAGAGGCAGGAGAGGGGTCAGAGCCTCACTGGTGGCTGAAGGGAGGAGGAGGCGTGAAAGGATGGCTGGAGGAATGAGGAGAGCGGGTCTGTAGCAAGCCAAGCTTAAATCAATATAAACCGCTGCAGAATCCACTCTAAATCTCCGTCTTCTCACAACACCCTCAAGCACCTCGTGCAGTCAAAACTGCTGACTGTTTTCAGCACTGGGGAAGCCACATTGATCATCCGTAAGGCATGTTTACATGAAAGTTATTTACACAGATGCAAAATGCAGCAGCTCATTAAATAATTTTTCATCACATGTCACTTACGGAGCAGAAGAAAATTTGGCTGCTACACAGCAGTTTCTACAGAAGTGGCTAGGACATAATACATTGACATTCAGCTGAAGCAATCAGCTTGAGAAATTTTGTATTGAATGTATTCTGCAGAGTAATTAAGCTTCCTACAGTAAGCAACGCTCGTTAAATTGGGTGTTACTACTTGTTACTTAAAGCAGATAATGCTACATTGTTTTAAACAGCCTGTCTTATCTTCCCTAAAGAATGAGATTATCTCCTCTGTCTTGTTCTTCCCAGTCTCTCATGAAATACACTTGTGTGTGTGCCCCTCAATCTGTTTTTCACGTGGCCTCCCATAGTAATGCTGAGATCTGTAGCTGTCAGACCAGCAGCAAGCCAATAAGCGGTAATGATATTCTTCCATTTCTCAGGGCCCACTCTGCCACTCTTGCTCACACAGAGTAGTTTCTCTTGTTATTGGAAATTATGGGACTGCTCACCTGCCAGGCACTACTCAAAGGAGTAAGAGCAGCAGAGGCACTGAGACAAGGCTAAGATATTGCTGCCGCTATAAAAGTGAGAGGACAGAGTCCTGCATAATTTACATGACTAACCTGGTTAGTCAGGACAGAGAGAATAAAAACTTAAGTCCCTTGTGAGCAGAGATTTGCTGTAGCCACCAAATCCCATGATTTGTTTATCTAACTGCAATGCCCAGGACTTATTCTTATAGTCCAGGATCAGAGTGTGTACAAACATCAAACAAAACGAAGTTCACTGCTTCTCCTGTGAAACAGTTACTGCTTTAGTATAATGCTATGTTAATGTGATAAGAATTTTATCCATAATTAGAGTTTGCATTACAGAACACCTCAAAACATAAGTGACACTGTTCTTGATACCATGCAAATATGTATCACTTAAAAGTGCATTATTTGCAAGTCCCGAAGGAGCAATTGAGTCAAGTAAGCTAATTCTTCTGAGCAGGATTAGTATATCCCATGAGAAGCCATGTCACATTACAACTGATCTCTTATTTTTCTCTAAAATGCAGTTGCTGTGGTTTCTAGGTACTGTATATGATCCATTTTCTTACATTTCAGCACTGGAATAGCAGTCACTAGGGAGATTTTTTAATCTCATGACTTCTATTAAAACACAAGAGCAGAAGCATAAACCACATTATTGCTGAAGGAAGTTGGTCTGAGAAGCTGTATTCCCACATGCATGAGTAAGTGAATTACAAGTTAATCTATGTGCAAAAGAGTTTTAGTGATCTCTGTCTGCCTTCTGCGATTTCAGCTCTCCCTGGAAAAATGAACCAACCAACACTACAAACACATATTTTCCCACTGTCAAATATTTCTCATTTCTTGACAGAGTCCATTGGCACCTCAGTAACTTCTTTTTCACTCTTCAAGTGGATTACTGGTCACTTAGACAACAGGCACAATTTCCAATGAGTGAGCAGACTTGCCATGAAAATCTGCCAGCTCTCAGTGAACAAGTGACATCTCTATGACTGGTAGAAGAAATCGCCACATGATGTCCTTTATTTACAGCTTGACAGAAGCCGCTAAACCAGGAAGATCTGAAAAGTAATCCAAGATTATCAACAGATTAAGGCAGGCACTGTGTGCAGCAGTTCTTGGTTTGAGTGTTTATCATCATGCTAAGCTTTTCTGAAGTGTAAAAGTGACTGGAGGTCAAACTGACATCCTCTTTTGGCAGTTTGCATGCTTGCCCCACAAATCATGCGCAATGCTTGGTTGTTCTAGAAACCGCTTGAGCAAATAAATAGTGCAGCATATCCCATCCTTCTGCACTCTTGTAAAGTCACAATGGCAAGTTTACATATGACATAGGGTTTTCTCTGCAGGATCCCCATTTTCAAAAGAAAAGCTAAATTCTTTAAGAGAGTGTGAGTGCAAGCTCCTTGAGGAAGAAAGGCATTTAGTTTTTTTCTGTTTTGGGTTTTCAGCAGGATTTCCTATTTGGTGGTATAATCTGTCCCCTGATTTTTCTGCATAGCCTGAAAGGTCAGATACTAAAGTCATGGCTACTACAGCATAAGCTGAGAAAGTGCTGTAGCAAGCCATGTCATGCATAGTACTATATGGTGGGTTTGGACAATGTCTTCTTGTTGCTCCTTTTCCTCTCAATCCTCCCTGTCAACTGGGCAGTGGAACAGGCACCTTCCCTGCTTTGTCCTTGTTATGGTTCTGGTCAGAAATAATTTGCAGGGCAAACTGATGCTCAGTGACCAAATTTTGCTAATGGTTGGAAACTGGGATATTCTGGACTCTCATGAAATAACTTTAGTGAATGCATTGGGACTACTGCTTCAGTGCACTCTTACGACTTCTCAATGTGTTTACCAGTATATATTAATTCCATAAAATTTAAACTATAATTCTAAATGTCATGCCCAAGATGTTTCATCAAAATTCATGTTTCCAGAAGTCTAAAATTTAGCTATGGTCTATGCTAAATTGAGTCTTGCTAGCTTTTTTACAGTTGCCTCTTACATACCTTCACCTGTCACTGCTGCTTTTAGGAGAAAGCATTTGATATCACGGTGGTGTTGGGTTTGCAAAGATCACAATATTGCTTGCACTTGTCTTTCCTTCTGTCAACAAATAAGGTTAATAATATGAGAGACTGTTGAGGATTATCTACAGCCTGGCTTCTTTTTCTATGGCTTTTAAAGGTTCCTTGGACAGGGTGTCAATACTGTGACTGCAAATGTCCTCAGTCTGAAAGCTTAGAATGGTTCATGAAGAATGCATAGCCACTGGTGGTTTTTTTTAAAAACTGTGTAACTATGGCCAAACTTTTACATTGTATTTGTTTGCTTTTCTTCATATCCTTTACTGTGAAGGCAGTGAATGAGATTTTCATTTCTCTTTAGAGGCAATGTGATTCACAGCCAGTTGGTTTCCAGCCCTTGTAAGGATCACACTTGTGCCATTTGGATGAAAATTGAGTCAAATGTTCAGAGGGAGGAGGATGGTCTCCAGCCATTTCCACAGAGGAGCCTGAGACACTGGGTGAAACCTAAAGCAAAGACTACAGTCTTGACTGCCTGTGTTGCTTATTAAGCAAATTGCTTATCTCTAATATAACATCAGTGATTTCATTTAGGTGTATTGAAATATGTAACCATTTGAATACATGGATTCATGTAACCCAGTTGGAGTTCTGAGCACAGAGACAAGATTACATTAAATGAGAGGTGATCAAGAAATATCAAAAAGCCAGAGACAGACTCTGAAGCTCAAGGCCATCTCAACTCATGAGGTTCCGAATCTATGAAGTGGAGAGTTATACACCAAGGAAAAAACCTCCTTCCAGAAATTCCCAGAGTCTACAGCCTCTTGGTAATTCTCTGAGTTGTGTTTTGTCTTTGAGAATTGCCCCTCAAACTAAAATATGTTTCTCCTTAACCTTCACTGGAAGCCAGCATGCAGCAAACACCGCTGAAAGCACCAAGATTCTCAAAATAGCTAAATGCCTAACTTGTCCTTAATTCTTCAGGACATAGATTCCCAAATACCTTTAAAAACCTAGTCCTTATACTGTCACATTTTTGAGAAGGCTAGAAGAGTCCTGTAGAGGACTACTCCATGCAGATGAAAACTTTTTGTATTTTTGCAGGAGTCAGGAAAAAAAAATACAGGGAATCCTCAAGGAATATTGAGCAGGAGTTCAGAAAATGTGAAGCGCAATAAGAAAATTCCAAAAAGTATTATTAGATGAGTAAAGGCCAGTGACGTCTGTGCCATAACTTATACAGACCAAAATAAAAACCTGTTTAGCATTTTCCATCCATATATTCCAGTGGCTTTGCACCAAGACCTCCCCAAATGTTTAAAAACATGAGCCTCAGAATTGCTCCTAGGCTCCCTTACAGCCCTCAGGGCCTGACAGAAATCTTTCAAAAAGTGCAATTCTGTAAGAAAAAAAGAAAAAAAGAAGGCCACAGAAAATGTGATGTGAAAGTTTTACATTAAGAGGATAATAATTGTGTTGAGAAATACCCACTATGTGCTAGGCACTTCACTAGATACTTCATAAAGAGGAAAGACTTTGCTCCAAGGAGCTCACAATCTCACGACTGCATATTCAACCTTAATGTTTTATTTATTTCCTTTGTTTTGAGTCTTACTGTGACTTTGAACATTTTCTCAATATAGTTGGAGGTTTGGGGTTTGGGGTTTGAAATATATAAATATGCATTTGAACGATAACAGTGCTTTTAGTCTAAAGGCTTTTATCTCAGACATTCGATAATAATTACTCTATAAATAAATATCACAGTGCTAGATAGATACAAGCAATTTAATCTGAACGATTAATTTGTGGGCTTAGCTAATTAAACTTCCCTGGCCAAACTATGCCTTGCATATATTCAAATCTGAAAAAAAAGGAATAAAAGGACAGAATAACAACAGTTTTGGGGCCTGTTTTTTCAAGACACTGACTCAGAGCAGCTGACCACACTGGAAAATCACAGCCAGAGTGGGCTTTGAAGGAACTCTGTAATGCTAAAGGGGAAAAGCATCTGTTATGCTGATATTAGTGTTGAATACAAAACTGTCCTCTGGGGTATTGTTAAGTTGGAGACAAACACATCTACATCTCTGCTCTAGCTCTCATACAGCAGGGAACATACGTTTTGGTTCAGGACCGTCTGCCTTTTTGTGTTTGCTGTTTAGACTAGGGATGACAGCACGTGTTGAAGTATTAAAATAACTTGGATCACGCTGTCTCCTTCTGCTAATATAAGTCTTATGTCTTGTTTTACCAGCTTTCAAGTCTGCATGTAAGAATCGGGTGAATGCACACAGCCCATGCTGAGAATGGTGTGCCACCACAATACCGCAACGTTCAGCATCGTCAGTCGATAGCGACTACAGATGTGTCTTAACGTGGCAGCTAATAGAGTACAAAGTAAGCTCTTGGGAATGACAGCCTGGTCACTGTTTGTGGCTCTCCACACAAAAGGTGGCCCCCAACTCTAATAGTCCTTTTAGTCCCCTAACAATGACTTTACAATAGATTTAGATGTTTTTGGTGTCAATTCTGAACGTGTTCCCCAGTGGAAAGTTTTCTTCTCAAGCGTGTATTCTGGTCAAATCCACAGACTTAAAAGATATGTCTGCACTGCAGGCATGGCATTAGAAGAAGTCCGGCTGCAGGAGAATAACATGAGCAAAAAATCTCAGCAAAGCCCATACAAAGCACCATGCTGCCTTAGCCAGACTGCAAGCCAGCTTCGTGCTACCAGTTTGGGTGCTGCCCGGTTGCACTGTAGTGCAGAGACCTGTCAGGCCAGGAGCTGAGTTAGACAGTAAATAAAAAGCCCAGTGCATCACATTTCAATATCAGCACTGTCACATTTCAAAGTCATGATGTTGCTAAAAAGCTTTCTTTGGAGACGTTTTCTGAACTGTAGCTGAGAGGAGGAGAACAGATTTCTGCCCAGGAGTCAGGCAGGTGCTGTTTCACCACGCAGTTCACCTCGTGTCGGTGGTGCGGGTTTCTCCTCTGCCAGTCACAGTGAGGCATTCTGAACTCTTGAGTGCATCAGGAAATCCCTTCCCCTCAACTCGATAGTGGGGGACAAAATGGAAGATGGCGGTGAATTGAGAGATGAGCACTTGAAGCTTTGTTAATAGTTCTTGCTTTATTTTATCTTCCTGTTGAATGGTTTTCAAGTATAAAAGACAAGTTCCATTCTACAGACTCCTTTGTTTCCATAAGGAAAACCAGGCAGCTGTCTCTTCAGTCTTTTTAGGACTAACTTCCCATTTCCCCGCAGTCACGTGCTACCTGTTGGTGAGTGGCACAGCTTTACAATTCTGGTGTCAGAGCTCTACTTTCTGGCCCTCATTTGGGACAGGCGCCTAATACTCAGTTGCTGCACTTTGACTTTTGTGCCTTAGACTCATTTGAACTAACCACAGCTCCAGGAAATCTGGGTCTTTGAAAGCAAGGTTTTGAATGCAGTCTTGCTTCCATTAGGATGGTCCCTCTTTCAGAAGCTCTTTTATTTCCTTGTGTGCCTTGTCCAACAAACTGAACACCAAAGCACAATACCAACTTGAGTCTACTTTGTACAAGGAGCAATTTCAAAGGTGGAAATGATCAAGTAATTGTCAGTCTCTGAAATGCATCATCTGCCAGCTAAACAGTTAAGGAAGAAGAAATCCCTAGATGTTGACCATTGGGTCAGGGGTGCTTGACAAAGGGGAGGAAATTTCTGGAATAGGTGATGCAACTCCCTGGGGGTTCCCAAAAATACCTTCTTGATTTTCAATGTTAATGACTAAAAGCATAGGTTATAAAGAAGCTGTGGCAGAACTAGAAACAGGCTGCTGAATATTTGGGTTAACATAACCCAGCACACAGCATACCATAGAACCTAATTGTATTAGAAAGAGCACAAAAAAATATTGCCCAAGTTCCCTTGGATCAACAAATTTCACAATTTATTATTTCTTTTGCAGTCCTTTTTTGGTAAGGTTAACTGCCTTTTAACTTAGCTTAATTTGCCTTAGGTCACCCAGGTTTCTCTCTTCCATGCTCAACTGCATCAGTGGACAAGGGAAAAGCAATGCATGTCATCTATCTGGACTTCCAAAAAGCCTTCGACACGGTCCCCCACAACATCCTTCTCTCTAAATTGGAGAGATATGGATTTGATGGGTGGACTGTTCGGTGGATAAGGAACTGGTTGGATGGCCGCAACCAGAGGGTAGTGGTCCACGGCTCGATGTCCAAGTGGAGACTGGTAACAAGTGGTGTTCCTCAGGGGTCCGTACTGGGACAAGTGCTGTTTAATATTTTCATCAATGACATAGACAGCGAGATCGAGTGCACCCTCAGCAAGTTTGCAGATGACACCAAGCTGAGTGGTGCAGTTGACACGCCTGAGGGACGGGATGTCATCCAAAGGGACCTGGACAGGCTGGAGAGGTGGGCCTGTGCAAACCTCATGAGGTTCAACAAGGCCAAGTGCAAGGTCCTGCACCTGGGTCGGGGCAACCCCCGATATCAATACAGGCTGGGAGATGAGGGGATTGAGAGCAGCCCTGCGGAGAAGGACTTGGGGGTACTGGTGGATGAAAAGCTGGACATGAGCCAGCAGTGTGCGCTTGCAGCCCAGAAGGCCAACCGTATCCTGGGCTGCATCAAAAGAAGCGTGGCCAGCAGGTCGAGGGAGGTGATTCTGCCCCTCTACTCTGCTCTGGTGAGACCCCACCTGGAGTACTGCGTCCAGCTCTGGAGCCCTCAGCACAAGAAGGACATGGAGCTGTTGGAGCGGGTCCAGAAGAGGGCCACAAAAATGATCCGAGGGCTGGAGCACCTCTCCTACGAGGACAGGCTGAGAGAGTTGGGGTTGTTCAGCCTGGAGAAGAGAAGGCTGCGGGGAGACCTTATTGTGGCCTTTCAGTACTTAAAGGGGGCCTATAGGAAAGATGGGGACAGTCTTTTTAGCAAGGCCTGTTGTGACAGGACAAGGGGTAATGTTTTTAATCTAAAGGAGGGGAGATTTAGGCTAGATAGAAGGAAAAAATTTTTTACAATGAGGGTGGTGAAGCACTGGAACAGGTTGCCCAGAGAGGTAGTGGAACAGGTTGCCCAGAGAGGTAGTGGAGGCCCCATCCCTGGAAACATTCAAGGTCAGGTTGGACGGGGCTCTGAGCAACCTGATCTAGTTGAAGATGTCCCTGCTCACTGCAGAGGGGTTGGACTAGATGACCTCTAAAGGTCCCTTCCAACCCAAAGCATTCTATGATTCTATGATTCTATGATTTAGAAGGTAGATGGCCTCCCATTTTAAATAGTACTCTTTTTATGCAATCCTTAAACAAAGCAGCTTACCCTAGCTGAAAAACATTCTTTACTGTATTGGCAGGTAACATACTTTGAACAAGATGAAGAAAGACTCCATATGAGGGAAAAGCTCATGCCTTTAAGAAATTGTGACTCAGAAGGTTGTATAATGGTTGGGATATTGCACTTGCAGATGTGTGATAACTGTTTTTTCCCTTTTTTTTCCATGCAGTATATTTCTACATATTACATTTTTAATTGTATTGAGCATATCACATATAGTAACTTCATGACATTTCCTCCAAAATTTACGATTTAAAGGACGAAAACAACCCCACAATTCATAATATGCAAAAATACCAGATGAAAATAAGATTAAGAACTGATGTGATTTATCTGACATGTTTGTCATAAAAGAAACACAAAAGCACAAAAGCATGAGACTGAAAAGTACAGGATAGTATAAATTATACCTGCCAACATAATAAACAGTGCTCTCTAATACTGCATGTCTTTGTCACAGCATGACCCTGCTAATTTGGGCCAGAGCACAATCTCAGAGGGTAAATATACAGTATATAGAGAAATGACCATGCTTATCTGCCTTGCACAAGAATCTGTGTAGGATCTAAATTTATTATAAACTGATAGAGTGCACCTTCTTAGTGAGGTGTTTGAAGTAATATTTGCATATGTTTTTATACAATTTGTACTGTCAGTTGAAGAACCATTTACTAGATATTCCCCAATTCAAAGTGCATTATGAGGGAGTATTATTTTGCGTCCCACACTGAAGGAAGTTTCACAGTATTTCAGTATAGTGTTTTAAGAATCACGTCTATGTTGTGCATGCATCAAACAATTCAATAGCGATAGATAACTTTTAACAATAATAATTTGCTTAACTGTTAATTTCATTGCTATTAACTGCTCAGATGTTGCATATTTTGTCAGGAAATGTCTTAAAAACAGGTTATATTCACTAACTGTAGGTTTTTGAAAGATTACAGTATACTCTCATGCTGATTCAATGCCATTTCATGAAGAAAATATGACTGCACTGAGAGCAAAGCTTGTGTTTTCTTATAAGGGAAACCAATATTTAAATTAGTTCATAAGCTCAGCATCAAAGAAAAAATGTTGCATATAATGAGTTGCACATTATCCTGTGTATGCATGCTAGCAACTGGAAGAACACTTTAAACAAAGTAACTGCAAGATATAGGGATATAGTCTATAATCTCTTGGTACAAGTGCTTAAAGGAAAGGCAGTGTTTTCAAGACCTACCACTGATTTATAAAACCAACACTAGAAAACATAATGTGTGTGGGTGAACAAACATTAGAGACTGAGAAACATAAAGCTGCTTTAAGCAGAAAATGATACTTGTGGGGAGACCATTGTCTAAAAGAGAGTCCCATGGTTTTGTTAAGTTCCTTTGTTTATTTGTGGATTCCCCAGTGTTGTGTGTTTTGTAATTTAGGAACTATTGAAGAAATTGCACATGGCCAAATGAGAAAAATCTGCCAAGAACTTGTGAGTGCATGTCGATTTAGACTGAAGATGTAAATTGGTATTTTCTATTTCATTTTGGTAAGATTATTTTGATATCTTTCATTTTAAAAATAGAACACTATTAGAGATGATATTGTGAATGTTAAAATTATTTATATTACAGCATATGGCATGTAAAAAAGTTGGCTATGAGGAATTAATTAAGTACTTACCAATATTGAAATTAAGGAAAACTTCAGTTCACAACCATCTAAATTGTGTTTCATAAGAATTTAAAAAAATATTCAGAATATATTCTATTTTTAGGATTCTAGAATACCTCATTAGAGAAATCCCATTTCTCCAGCTGTGGTACTGTTATCTTCAGGTTTAGTCTGAGCACTGATTATCCAGCTGAAGGAAATGACTTCACTGATATAATTTTGCTTATTATACTGTGTGGTGCCTTAAGGATTATTTTTGGCCTGGTTTCCTAAGGGAAGAAGGGCTCTGGTCTTACTTTCCATCTATACCTCTCTTGAGGTAGCTGTTGAGCGCCCTGGGTAACTTCAGGGGAGAAGGGGACAGACCTGAGTGAGGGTCCAGGCTGAGCAGGCGCCAGAGCAGACTCAGCACACATTGAGAAGCTGCCTCTCACCGTCACTGCACGTGTGTTTGCAGCCTGGCCTCTGCAGGGGCTTTTTGTTCCTCAGCAGGTGAGCAGAGAAGGGGAGCATTGCCCTGTGGCAGGGGAGATGCATGGGACAGTCAGGGACCCTGTAAGGGTCTGAGGTGCTATGTGGAGGGCAGGGCTTGGGGAGTACTGTGGGTATAGGAGTGTGTGGGACAAAATTGGGAGCAGAAGAAATGGAAGATGTATGTGGGGAAGAGAAACCTAGGACATGAAGTCACAGACCAGCAGGCTAGCTGCACTGGTGCCTTCAGCTTTTGAACACAGTAGAGAACCTCACCAAGCACATACAAGAGAAGAGCATGGCCTGTATGACTGGGATCATGAACACATGGATGGAAGTTTGGGTAACAGGACCAGTCATGCTGGCACTGGCAGTGGGGTGGTATTGCTCTTCTGCTTTAACAGGCTTGGAAGAATTCATATGTGAAGCAGATCAGGGGTTGGCAGCACTCGTTTTTGCTTGTGTGGCTCCTGTCTCATGGGATGCAGCCAGTATCCAATGAGACCATGAAACCTCCTCCTCTCATCCCGTGGCCAAATACTCAGGCTGAGGTTGTAAAAGGAAAACCTGGTAACAGAGAACCAAGTCTACTTCCTTCTTCATACTCACTACCTGAAGGCTGCCACTGCAATCCTTTAATAATCTCAGGATTCAGCTTTATTAAATACCCATTCTTGTCCCTTGTAACTCAGCTGGTTTGTGCCGGTCCCTCAGATGAAAACGCTGCACACCTAGGAGCTTTTGCTAGTGCTCATGGCATTGCAGGCTACAGACTGGCAGTAATCCCTTTTGCATTTTTGGTATCTGTTTACTGAAGAGATAATGGACCTGATAAGTGAATATATTTTAAAAGATTCATGAAGCCAGAAATACCAAGAGTAAATCTGATTCTCTGGTCTGTAATGTGAGTCCCAGCATGGGGTGACCTGGGCTCTGCCTCCACTCCTGAGGGCAATTTCTGGTGGACAAAACACACGAGCTATCTGAAAAACACATCGTCCTCTTGAGTGAAGGCAACTAACTTTCATCTCAGTCTTTTTTGGGTGAGTATTCTTTTGTAGGTAAGATCCCTAGGACTGAGTCTTGTCCCAGCTGACACACTGATTTAGTAACGCTGAATAAAAAATACAGTAGCTCATAGTACGGCCTCTGATAGCCATTCATTTGTTCGGACAGATAGGGAAACACCAGTAATTCCCCGTTTTCTTTAGGTCTCTAGGCTGTTGGACATGTTGGTTTGTGTATTCCAGCAGTGACAGTTTTGGTCATTTGTTTAAGGAGGAGGGAAAAGAGGAGGGGAATTGGTTTTATTGATGATGCTTTTTCTTATTGAAGGAAATCCCTAGTATTTGTAGTAATATTGTTCCTCTGTCAGGCTTTTGCTTAACAAATACAAAAAACAGTGTTCTGGACAAATAGTGGGATCTTTGTTTGCACTGTTTTCATCAGTAAAACTTGTACAGAAATTAAGTATAAACTGGCAAATACCAAATGGTTCAACTTTCTTAAAGAGGAGCATGGGCATTTTTGGTTAATGGAAGGGTAGAGGATTTTATTGTCATACCTCTCATATTGAATATAAACTTTTATATCTCTTACTTCATGTGATATAAGCTTCATTATTATCCAGTGTACAATAAAATATATTTCCATTGGTCTGAAAAGTATGATTATTCTCTAAGTCATCCTTGTCCTAGGTACACATGTGCACAACTCCTGAAATAAATGTCAGTGCATCTCCAGTGGCATCGCAGGAAATTTGAAAACACCATCCCTACGGAGAAGTTTACTTTCTTACTTTTTGTTGGCAATGAGTCTGTGCAGTCTAGCTTATTGAAACCTAGAAGACCAGAAAGGTATTTCAAATCCCAGGCACTCAATGAATGAGACGTGAAATGAATTTCATGTGGATCAGCCCCCCAGAGGCTTGTCACAATAGATAAGGCAAAGTGGATAGATGCTGCATTAGTTCATGTATGCTTCTGAGTAGCAGAGCTAATAACTGAATCATAAATTCACTTCAGGACACAAGGCTACTATATACTGTCCTCCTTTAATCTCTTCACCCATTGCAGCAAACTAGAAAATATCATAATAAAACTTTCTAAATACATGCAGGAAGAAAAAAGTAAAACCTTATAAAATATCCAAAATATTCTACAAGCGGCAGATCTTATTAAGCCCTTTAAAGAGAAAGGTGCCAGACATACTTTTTATTTCTAGTCTTCAAGAGATATAAGCTTATTTTCAATTATTTGTATGTGGGACAACAGTAAAAACGTCATGTATGACAGACTGTGTTTATGCTTTGCAAATCCTTCCATTTTACTCTTGTTGAGAAGATGATATGGAGACACCTGCGCTGATACTGCAGTAGAAGAACATACTTTGCTCAGACCACATTGACTCATTTACTTTTTCTCCATGAGAGTTTAATTATGTAATGAATGGAGTAGCCCTGAGGTGTTGCTTTTCACCAGCTCTCAGTAGCTGAGTACTACAGAGGTTTTGTGAGAGCAAGAAGGATGAGATGTACTATGTTAGGACATTGATTCGGGAGTCTAAGTGTGGAAAGGAGAATTAGCGTGGGTTTTGTTAGCAGCTGTGCGAATATCAGCTCTTCCAAGTACCCACCTCCTGCCCCCCAAGTCACCAGGTAGGAAGTACCACTACTGGGAGCAAACACTAGCTCTGTGGCTGACCAAAACTTTTGCTTTGATATGAGAAAATGCCAGGGAGTATCAGTTGGTCTGGTTACTCCTTCTCCTCCCTTTACTCCAGAAGTTCTCTCCAAGTCATGCTGATTTGCTGTAATTTCAGGAAACACGCAGGAGCAGATCTACCTGAGAGATGCTGCTCACCCAGATTCCCTTGGCTGTTAATGCTGTCTCTGTGCAAGTCACACATAGCCATTTGGCTATGCCAAGGGCCCCTTTACTTTTTTGAAAGGAAAAAATACACAACTACTTACTCTCGTCATTTTGGATTAAAAAAAAACTTGTGCTTTTATTTTCTGAGGTATTCACATGCAAGAATTTCTCACATTATTAATTTTCTACAAATTCTAGGTGAATTATGGATTGAAACTTTTCATTTTATGACTCTGTGATTTTTTCTTTTAATTTTTTTTTCTTTGTTTTTTGTGTTCATTCCAGTTGTTTTGATTCACTTCTGCATCACACAGAAAAGCCCAGCACAGAGTACATTGGCAGTGATTTTAGATTGTGGGGTATTTTATAGCTCAGCATTATGGTTGAGCAAACAAAGGAGGGAGAGTGCAGCTGTTACTATTGCCTCTAATGTAAACTCCCAACAAGTGACTGCTAAGGAAATCGCTGTCTTTGCAGTCAGAGATAAAATTGCAAACCATCACCACTTTTGACTGGCTTCCTGCTCTGGTTGAGTAAGTAACGGAGGGACAACAAGAAAGCTTATAATCTCAATGTATTTTTTATTTAATATAAAATTTCTAACAAGTGGATTCTGCAATAATCACCATCTATGAATCACAATGTAGATACAAATAAAATTACTTTCCAAACCATTTGCATCCATACAAGTTAATAGAGTTGTACTTGAACCTTTTTTTCTGAATGTTCCCTGAAAGAAGCAAAGTGTGTTCCTTGACTCTGAATAAAACCACAATGAAAGATGATTAAATGCTGATCTTTACGTAAAAGAAAATAATATATAAATGAAAATCCTCCTTGCTCTTAAGGGAAATGAGGTCTGAAATGCTTTTGAAATCAAGTTCTGAAATCAGAATGCTCCAGTAAGTCATAATTTGAGAGATGAACAAATTGTTCTGTATCACCAGCCTATTTTATTGCTAATAAGATGATGACATTATAGTAGCTACTGCCTGCAATTGTTCTTCAGTATTACAATGTTCTCTTTACCACAGGCTGAGAATTCCCATTTCAGAAGCAATCCTCAAATCTATCTTAATTCTTGTTCTGTTAATCATTATTTGTTTTCTGTTTTGTGTTAAAGGACAAGTTTATTCTGCTACTAACTCCATTTTTGAGTTTGTTCTCTGAGGTTTCATACCACTTATTTTCACTGAGTCAGAGAACAGGCAGATTTTTGCCTGTCAGGTTCCCAAGTCTTTGTTTCCCAAGTCACATGAGTTTGTTTGTTCTAGCACAAAAACACAATCCAGGCTCCCATACCTATTTCCCATATAACTTAATAACTTTAATGGACTATTTCTCTGGGTAATTAACTGCTGTGTGGAGAATCTGCACACATCTCAGATGACACAGTTTCTACAGCATTCTGTTTTAACAGTGCATAAAAAACCCCAAAGACTTGCAGGTGAAAACTGTAGGAGAGGCTTTTGTCTGTGGTTATACAAATAGGACTTTAATGTATATGAAGTTTGCTATAAAGTTGCTTCTTTTCATTTCTTTAATGATTACTTAGTCTCTGCAAAATGGATGTACAGATGGGTGGCAGAAGAGTCTTTTCTGCTTGTGTAGCAGTGTGGCCATTGCTTCTTTTTCTGCACCCCATTATAGATGGTCCATTACATGCAGAGCCCCAGGAAACTCTCCTCTGTTAATCGCACAGGTGTTTAGCATCCCCAAACTAGTGCCATTAGTAATGGAGGAACCCTAAGGCTAGTTAACACTAACCCATAGTGTTACTCCATTTTGTCCAAGGAGCAGTCCCACCCAATGGGCAGTGCCAGGCTTCTGCTAGCCCATCGTCCCTCAGGAAGATTAAACACTGTGATGAGGATTTGGTCCTTTATTTTTCAAATGCAACTTTTTTCCTCTATTATCAATGGTCCTTGCTTCATAGGCCACAACTATACAAGCTTATGCATTTTTCACTGATCTAGTAGTTGCATTGAAATTAGCTCACCAATAACTATCACCTCTCTGGGGGCCACTCTGTAAACAGCCATTAACTAATATGCACACAAGCAGGTAGGCATGTAAATACGTAAACAAATACCCTTTGGAAAACAAAGTGATGCTTTGTTCTAAGAGAATTTTCTTCTGTTTCTCTATTTAAAAGTTGGGAGATATGAATATTATTGAGGAATGAAGTAAACAGAACAAGTAGTTAAGACTGTCTGTTGTCCTGGGGCTGAGGTCTCTTGATGACCTTGGTGACCTGGTTCTGAAGTTCCCTATTTTTCAAAATCCAGCCTTTTTTGTGCTCACAATGTTAAGGACAGGATTATTGCAATTCATGGGTTACTGTCACTGTGTCTGCCTGCTAATGGAAAACAGAGAATACAAGCAAATGTGCAGTAACTTGGGTGCCTAACAGCTTGGAAAACAGCCATTCACTTGTCAAGTTCTTCATGGAGAGTAGCTGAAAGCCTTGTCAGCCACACTTTGTTCTCTAATGTAACTAATCTTGGTTTATTGCTGCTTTCTCAGACAGACAGGTACAGCTACAGCTCAACTTGACTTGAATCATGGTTTTTTGTTGTTGTTGTTTCAGGTTGGGTTTTTTTTGTTGTTTTGGTTTTAGTGCAAACAAGCATGTCATGACTGTTCTTTTCCATCTCCAGCATACGGTCTAAGGTTACTGGGATAGCATTTGTGGCAGCAGAAAGATCTTAAATAACATTAGTGGTATAAAGCATTTTACCTTGCCAACAATGAGTTAGAAAGGTCTGGACTTTGAATCAAGCATGTGGTGGTAGTATAGAGCATGCATGCTGTGCAGGATGTCCTGAGGGTTGTAAGATCAATTCAGCTTTGCTCAGCCGTGTCAACAGCGACTATCTTAAGATGCTGACATGGCTCAGCTTGATAGGTTGAAGAAATTTAACTGCTTTGATAAGGTTAAAGGAGGAATTCAGGCAAGAAGAGAAAACAAAACAAAACGCTGCTTAGAAGCTTGACTGCACACCGTAGCAACCCGTTGTTGACTGACAACACAACCAGTGCAAATTACCTTTCCTCCAGAAAAAAAAATTTAACAAGCCCTGTGTTAAAAAGGAATCAGTTAGTCTCTACAATCTTTCCTGCTCTAGCTGGTGTCAGGCAGTGACACCAACAAAACCAATTACATTGCTGTTCCTTTCTGTATCATAAGGCCTAGCAGTGTTATGGGGCTGAGAGCTTCAGAAGAGACTGCCGCCAAAATTCAAAATTGTGTCCTGAATTTAAACCGATCTACTGGAGAAGAACTCAGCAATTAAATATAGGGCTTTTAAAAACCTTTTTGTGGAGGAAATAAAGCAGTGACTTATTGCAAAAAATTTGGTAGAGCTTTAGGGTAAAATTGGAAGCCTGCTTTAGTCAGTGCAAAGGTCTTCATGCTAAGACCTTCAATAGATTGATTTCAAATCCCTTATTGTATGCATACAGTTCAAGTCTGGTCTTAAATGTTTTAAAGACTGTATCAGTTCGTCAGTGTATTGACTCTTGTTTTCTAAATGAAAGCTAGTTATTTTCTGAATAACTTACTAATACAATATTGCTCTTGAAATTACTTTCGTCTACTTTACTGCCTTAATCAAAAAAAAGAAAACAAACCACTCCAAAATTTGTCATCAGTCGCCATCCACCACACAATGCAACATATACACAACAAGCACAGGCATTATTAGGCATCTGCCGTTACCAGTTACGGGAACTAAACCTGTCCAGAATGTTTCATTTCTCTAGAATGCTATTTCTAGGTTTTGTGGTCTGCAAAGAATCACAAGCAATGAAACCATGAAGTATTTGATGCCTGTCACCGGCCAGGTCGACCTTTGTGAGACCTGACCCTTATTCCTTGTCTGACAGAATATGGTACATGGAGAAACGATAACCAAAAGTAGGCTGCTGAGATTTACAAAATTCCTGATTAATTGGGAAACAAGGTTAGGGATCTAATCAGTTGCTAAATTAAAGAATAATTGAGTGTTTGAGGGGGTGGGATTGAGAAAACAGTATGGAGAAGGGGTAGGAGTACCTCAAGATAGGCAAGAAGTCATTTTTAGGGAGCTGCAGGTAAGGTCAGGCAGGTGTAACCTGGCTTGGAATAACTAGTACAGAACTGTGAGCAATGCAATACCTTCTGGAGAACTAAGTGATGAAAACCTGTGCTCTTAGGACTGGAATGGACAAAATTACATGGAAAAAATATTGTATTGGCAGAGATTCGTGCTAACCTATTTCAAATAGGTCTATGATGTGAAAATCCTTATGAATCTAACAACCCCAAGTAACTGAAAGTGTAGATTATTAAGTCCTGAAAAAAAAATTCAGAAATGTAAGGCAAAACTATGGATTGGAACTAAAATGCATGGGATCACACAGTGCTATATTTTGTTCAGTATTATGTTTCTAGAAGCAGCCAAATCACTGACATTTCAGAGTTATGATAAGATGTCATTAGTCACGCTGGTGTATAATTTGGGACAGTGGTTCTTTTTCTGATATAAAAATTTCATGTAGTGTTTTTCTACTGAACTATCAGACTAAATTCAGAAGTCATGGTGCATACATCCAGCCTATTCAAGCTAACTTTGATGAAAAGGTTTGGGGGCTTGTTTGGTTGTTTTTTTGCTTAGAGAATACTGCTTATTGCCTTCTTTCAGTGGGCGTTGTGGTGCAGGAGGGCATGCAAAGATTAGTCCTTTTACTTAAATTTGATAAATTTTGGCTGTTCTTTCTACTGGAAACTCTGAATCAAAGCAGGTGGCATTGTCCCCCAGAGATCCAAGAGAACCAGAAACTGCAGCTAAGTATGAATTAGATTTGTTAGAACAACTCTGGGGGAATATGGCCCAGAAGGAAAAGATTCTTATTGCGTTGCCTTCAGTCTAAAAGTTACAATGGTTCATATATTACACAAAGTGATTGTATCTCTCAAATTCAATCACTTTTTTTTCTAATTTGCTGACAGCCAGAGTATCATTCTGGCCTTTAGAAAGCAGGCTGGGCATCTAGAAACAGGTGCCTTGATAATTTGAATGACAACCTTGTCACTACTTCAAGCAAAGAAAGAATGTTTCTACACCAATGTTTTGGGGTTTGTAGCCGTTTCAGGCAGTGCATCCTATAAGAAAGCTTGGCTGAGATGCCACATCTCATTTTGTTGGGTAATCTTCTAGGCAGCAGGAGAGTTGCAAGACAGGACAGAATGATGTGACCTTACCCACTGAGGTTCTTTAACTAGTTTTCTGGCATTTGCCTATAATGCAATGACTCTTCTGATGTTACACTTAAATGCCCTGAAGATCAGTCAGTCTTCTCACCTAAGAAAATGCTGCTGGGTCCTGCATCATGTTTATCAAAATATTTGTTTCATTTGGTCTCCAATTTCTTGCTACATAGGAAAGAATGATTGAGGAAATTGTTGAGTGCTTATGGGTAACGATGAAGGGGAAGGTCAACAAGGCAGATATCCTGCTGGGAGTCTGTTACAGACCACCCAACCAGGATGAAGAGGTAGATGAAGCATTCTATAAGCTGCTGGCAGAAGTCTCACAATTGCTAGCCCTTGTTCTTGTGGGGGACTTCAACTTACTGGATGCCTGTTGGAAACACAACACAGCAGAGAGGAAACAGTCTAGGAGGTTCCTGAAGCATGTGGAAGATAACTTCCTGACACAGCTGGTCAGTGAGCCTACCAGGGGAGGTGCCTCGCTTGACCTGCTGTTTACAAACAGAGAAGGACTGGTGGGAGATGTAGTGGTCGGAGGCTGTCTTGGGCTTAACGACCATGATATGACAGAGTTCTCAATTCTTGGAGAAGTAAGGGGGGGGGGGTCAGCAAAACCACTGCCATGGACTTCCGGGGGGCAGACTTTGGCCTGTTCAGGACACTGGTTGAGAGGGTCTCTTGGGAGAGAGTCCTGAAAGGCAAAGGGGTCCAGGAAGGCTTGGCATTCTTCAAGAAGGAAGTCTTGAAGGCGCAGGAGCAGGCTGTCCGAAAAGACGAGATGGCAGGGAAGACAACCGGCCTGGCTGAACAAGAAGCTTTTGCTGGAACTCAGGAAAAAACAGGAGAGTTTACCACCTTTGGAAGAAGGGGCAGGCAACTCAAGAAGAGTACAGGGACCTCATTAGGTCAAGCAGAGAGGAAATTAGAAAGGCAAAAGCCCAGCTAGAACTCAATCTGGCCACTGTTGTAAGAGATAATAAAAAATGTTTCTACAAATAAATTCACAACAAAAAGAGAGCCAAGGAGAATGTCCATCCTTTATTGGATGCAGAGGGGAACATTACCACCAAGTATGAGGAAAAGGCTGAGGTACTTAATGCCTTCTTTGCCTCAGTCTTTAATAGTCAAACCAGTTATCTCCAGGGTATTCAGCCCCCTGAGCTGGAAGACAGGGATGGGGAGCAGAATAAACCCCCCATAATCCAGGAAGAAGCAGTTAACGACCTGCTACGCCACCTGGATATTCACAAGTCTATGGGGCTGGATGGGATCCACCCGAGGGTGCTGAGGAAGCTGGCAGAGGAGCTTGCCAAGCCACTCTCCATCATTTATCAGCAGTTCTGGTTAACAGGGTTGGTCCCAGACGACTGGAGGCTTGCCAATGTGACGCCCATCAAGAAGGGCTGGAAGGAGGATCTGGGGAACTACAGGCCTGTCAGCCTGACATCGGTACTGGGGAAGATTATGGAGCAGTTCATCTTGAGCGTGCTCAACAGGCATGTGCAGGTCAAACAGGGGATCAGATCCAGCCAGCATGGGTTCATGAAAGGCAGGTCCTGCTTGACCAACCTGATCTCCTTCTATGACCAGGTGACCCGCCTAGTGGATGAGGAGAAGGCTGTGGATGTTATCTACCTGGACTTTAGTAAAGTCTTCGACACTGTCTCTTGCAGCATTCTCCTGGAGAAGCTGGCGGCTCATGGCTTAGACAGGTGTACTCTTCGCTGGGTAAAAAACTGGCTCGCTGGCCGAGCCCAGAGAGTTGTGATGAATGGAGTTAAATTCAGCTGGCAACCGGTCACGAGGGTTGTTCCCCAGGGCTCAGTTTTGGGGCCAGCCTTTTTTAACATCTTTGTCAATGATCTGGACGAGGGAATCAAGTGCACCCTCAGTAAGTTTGCAGATGACACCAAATTGGGTGGGAGTGTCGATCTGCTCGAGGGTAGGAAGGCTCTGCAAAGGGATCTGGACAGGCTGGATCGATGGGCTGAGGTCAACTGTATGAAGTTTAACAAGGCCAAGTGCCATGTCCTGCACTTTTGTCACAACAACCCCATGCAACGCTACAGGCTTGGGGATGAGTGGCTGGAAAGTTGCTTGTCAGAAAAGGACCTGGGGGTGATGGTTGACAGCCAGCTGAACATGAGCCAGCAGTGTGCCCAGGTGGCCAAGAAGGCCAACAGCATCCTGGCTTGTATCAGGAATAGTGTGGCCAGCAGGAGTAGCGAAGTGATTGTGCTCCTGTACTCAGCACTGGTGAGGCCGCACCCCAAATACTGTGTTCAATTTTGGGCCCCTCACTACAAGAAGGACATTGAGATGTTGGAGCGTGTCCAGAGAAGGGCAAC
>VYZW01040229.1:24262-55438 GCA_013401315.1 Balaeniceps rex | reverse complement strand
CCTGCAGTGAGCAGGGACATCTTCAACTAGATCAGGCTGCTCAGAGCCCTGTCCAACCTGACCTTGAATGTTTCCAGGGATGGGGCCTCCACTACCTCTCTGGGCAACCCATTCCAGTGCTTAACCACCCTCATTGTAAAAAATTTCTTCCTTCTATCTAGCCTAAATCTCCCCTCCTTTAGTTTAAAACCATTAGTCCTTGTCCTGTCACAACAGGCCTTGCTAAAAAGATTGTCCCCATCTTTCCTATAGGCCCCCTTTACATACTGAAATGCTGCAATAAGGTCTCCCCGCAGCCTTCTCTTCTCCAGGCTGAACAACCCCAACTCTCTCAGCCTGTCCTCGTAGGAGAGGTGCTCCAGCCCTCGGATCATTTTTGTGGCCCTCTTCTGGACCTGCTCCAACAGGTCCATGTCCTTCTTGTGCTGAGGGCTCCAGAGCTGGACAAAAAAATGTTTGTTTTTCTTTGCATGTAGCATATATTCTCACGTTGACTTCCTATAATGTTAACCATTAAAATAATGATGTAATTATGACTAAGTGTGAACTCTTCAAAAATGTTTCAGTACAGAAATTTTATATTGGCCGGTGTTACCTAACACTCCTGGATTCCATTGCGATGCTGCCACTGTTTTTGTGAATAGACTTGGTTAAGTAACTTCATTGCTCTGCATGCATTTTTCCTCTTGCAAAATGCAGGTAATGATGTTCATCTCTTTTGCTGATGCAAAGTGCTATAATGGAGCAAGATCATGTACATACATACATAGACAATAGTAAAGGCTTGGCTTTCTCACAAGTGAGGGATTCAAGGTGAAAGTAGAATTTAAAATGCAAAAATTAATGTGGAAATATGGTTAGTAACTTATTTCAACACACTTATCAAAAATATAAGATGCAAAACTGCTGTCTGTGTTTTATTATCTGGGAATTTTACCTGGGACCCTGGAGATGTGCAACAGGAATTCCTGCTTCTGAGAAGAATTTCATTCTAGAAGTAATCCAAATTTCCTTGTCTTGGTTTCTGTGATTCTATAGAGGCATAAATACACATACAGATATCAAAATTTATAAAGGTAACTGTCGGGAGCAGGGGGTACCAGTCACACCAACACACATTTTTGTTTGTTTTTATAATCCTTTAGACAATCCTGCTTTATTTGCCCAATCCTGTGCATTTATAAGGCTCATATGCCACTTCTCACTGTAGCAGAACTGCAGTATCATGGCACTGACACTTCCCATTAATCCTAATGGAGCAGCTGTATTAGCAGTTTTGAAAATTTGTTCACTTTTGCGGGAACCTAGCTTAGCCTTCTTTTCACTTTCATTTATTCAGCCAAGATGAAGGTTTCTATAACTCTTGTTTTTTAAATCTACCAACCTTTTTTCTCCAAGTCAAGATTTCTTCATTTTAAATTTATCAATTTCTAGGTTCCTGTTGATTTGATATATAACCAAATCAGTGGTGTGTTTTCAGAAGTGAGTCCAGGGTATTTAATTTGACATTATACTTTGCCTAGATTCTACCTCTCCTCCCAAGTTATGTCACTGTTTTGAGTAGGTGATTTTAAGAGTGTCTTGAGCTTTCTAGTGCAGCAATTGTATTTTCGGGTGATGTAGCATACCTCCGAAGGCTGTGAAACTGCCATTTAAACACGCATCAGCTACGTGTGTACCCACAGGCACCAAAGAGCTTTATGAAAGCTCTGGTTGTTGCATGTCAGATAATATATCCAGGAGGAAAACAACATGAAAAGATTGCTTAAATGATCAAAACAGAAACGATGAATAATGACACGACACCGAGAATTTCTGAGCATTGAACCAGTAACAAAGCACACTTCTCAGTTCCCCTCAAACAGAGCCTGTCAGGAAAACAAAGCAAGTCAAAACCAAGTAGCACAGACAGGTCTTCTTTCCCCCAGTTTTGATCCTTTGCCTGCTACTTTGAAGAGTGAGTTGCATAATAGCTTGAATGAACAGTTAGCATTTTAATTATTTAAAAGGTCATCAATGTGTGGGAGAGCTACACTAAAAGCTGGAGAAGATTTTTGAAATCAAACAGAAAAGACAGGAACAAACTACAGGCAAACCGACAAAGCATAGCTGAAGTGGAGGAACACACCTTACAGGAAAGTCTGCGTGGAGACCACTGTCCTTGACTCATTCACTTGCCTGTGGCATTGAAGAACTACATTGGATCTGACCATGTTTACAGTTTCAGCATTCCTATCTCCTCATTTAATAATATATCACTTGTTTCTATTTTGTCTATCCATGTGCTGAGCCATTGATTTAATATCCAGTTACCTTTGTTAATTTTAGGAGCCGTATGGTAAATTTTTTTCCTAAAGAGGAATGATGCACAATTTTGACTTGTGGGATAGCAAGTGCCACTTTTAATTGGAAATCAGGAGTTAGTTCTGAAACCAAAGTATTTTATGATTTTAACAAAAATAAACCAAATAAAAAGTATTTTTTTGTGACTAAATGGGTTGGGACTAGTGTTGGCACAAGAAGGTTCAATAGCTGTAGAACTGAATTTCCATATTGCCATAGAGCACATGGCATTCCTCCTCTGTAACTAGGCTGTCTGCAAGAATAAGATCATGTTTTATGATAAAAGTAGTGCAGCCTGATACCCTGAAATACTTTAAGACTACAGAGAGACAGAAGTTTACGTAGTGCTTGAAAGGGCTTGCTGAAGACAGTGCAAGCAGAGAAGAAGAAACTCCCTTGAAGTATCAAATAGAACTGTGGTATTACGGTTTCAGAGCAATGGTGTTGAGTATACATCTCCGTGGGACTCCAAGATTTTCCTTTCTTAGCAATCCCTGGAAACTAAGTTTGAAAGTTTATTTGATTTCCCCTTAAGGCCCAAACACCCTTTTACTGGAAGAGATGCATAAAACTCATCTATATTTTCCTAAAACTTTGGTATCCCTGTGTTTTGGACAGCTCCATTACAGAGATTTAAGCAGCCAGTCTCAGGCTAAACTCATTCCTGGAGCTCTTCCAGAAGCCTGAGTGTTCAGTGTCATTGCTTTGGGTCTGGCCCATCTAACTACTACAATACTGCCACTCTCTGTTTTCTTTCAAGGATATGTTCCTGAAAAGGGTGATGGCTAGTGGAGAAATATTTACCGTAAGAACTAATGTAATAGCAGGGCAGATGCGTAGAGAGACTTGAAAATGTACATTATTTAAATACACTGGGAGAAGATATATGACATGGAGGATGGGAAAGCAGGAGCGGGGTTGTCAGCTGGAAGAAATGCTGGCTTCTGAGCAACTGGCTTTTCAGAACAGATCACTGCTCTGAAAGATCTCAGCTGCTTCACCTGTGAGACTGAATACACAGTATAAATCTTTCAGTATGAGCATTCTTGGTGCCTCCAACTGCATGGTTGCATTTCCATAGTTGTCATCATCTTCTTCAGATGAACCATGGGTAATTAAGGGTGAAGGACAGAAAAAACAGGTAATGATGATGGTTAGCAAAGTGCAGCTTTAAACAATTGGTAACAAACTCTAAAACAACAGTGAGAGAGGCAACTGGTAGTGGGATGCTGTTCCAATGCAATTGCTTGTTTGTGCTTCTTTCTCCAAATGTAAGCACATTTAAAGCAGTATTTTCTATTGTACTTGCATTGCAGAAAACTAATGATAACTGGCCAGGGAAGAAAATCAGTTCTCTGTCCTTTTAAGTCAGAGAAATATGCACAAGTAGCTTTTGCAGTCTTTCCCTTTAAATTCTCCAGAATTATACACTACCATGCCTTCCCTAGGGTTTTGTTTTGGAGAATTCCCTGGATCTTCCTTTTGCAGACATGGGGGACACTGGAGGACCTTTGCAGTGAGCCTGGACACACAGATCCTACCAAGTCTTTTAGGGAGTGACTTGACTTCTCCAGCTGTTAGGTCCTGGAGAGTATCTCAAGTAGAGGTCTCATGGGAGGTAGTCATAGTATTTTCATAAGAATTTTTGGACTTAGGTTTGAAGAGCAGGTTGGTGTGAGTATTGTAGGGAAACAAAGTGGTATGTGGTAAATGGAGAGTGAGGAAAGGCTGCAAATGTCACCAGAATGGAAGTATGAGGGGTGAGGCACTGGAATTTGGGGATGAGTTTAGAGAGATATAAAAGGAAAGTACATTAGTTTGTTATATATTTCTGGGTTGATACTATGTTGAGCATCCACATCTAATTCTCAAAAAATTTGTCCTGCCATTTAATTAAAAAATTGCACAGAAGGCCAGAGAGGTTTGCTCTTTCACTCTTACTATTTCTCATTAAATGGCTCATTGGAAGCTACAAGAGGAGTACAGAGGTATTTATACAACTCATGTATGACTTAATCCTTCTATCATAAATTATTGTAGCTAGGGCTTTATGAATTACTTTTTCAAGGTGAAGCTGCCTTTCTTACAATGAAATTTAAAAATAGTCATGAAATCCTTCCATTTCCTCTCTGCTAAGCAATCTTACACAGCTCAAAGGGGTCAGTGTGGTCATATTCTCCAGGCTGTAAGAGGAAGCTTGCTGTGCATAGATTTTCTGCCGTCAAAAATTAAATCCTTGCCACTACATCTAGATTGCAGAGCAGGTTCTTTATGCAGCTCACGGCATACCCGCCAGCCTCCCAGCAGTGCCCAACAGGGGAGTGCACCACAGCTCCTTCCCAGCTGCTACGTTCTTCCCCAGGAAAATCAGGGCAAGGAAAACAGCGCACAGCTGGGATGCTTCCTGACATGGGGACAGCATGTGACCAGCACATATTGCACATCCCATGGGACAGACAGAACACTGAGTGCACCCTACACTGTAGTTGTGTCCCTTGTGGCTTTGGAAGATTTCAGACTTCTGCTGATGCAGCTTTGCTATTTAAAGATGAATACGCACCTAGTGTCTGCATGCCTTGCCTTCCTTCCAGCTCAGGCCCCTGGCAGACCTGTGTTGCAGGATCTTCATCTTGTTCAGCTGAACCAACTGTTCCAACAGTTAAATCCGAAATCTCCTCGTATAACCTGTGGTCAGTGCCCTACACCTGCACAGAGGTGTGCATATACATGCCTTGCCCACCAGTGCCTTCCTTTCCTGGAAGCTGTACCATCTCTGCTCAGTCAGGCACACAGCTCCTCTTTCTCCTTACACTTCAGCCTAACGTTACCCAGAGACTAGGATAGTCCTTGCTAGCACTTGCACGTTCTCCTGCATCTCATAGCCCACCAGGATCAGATAATACATAAAGGATAGGACATGCCTCCCACCTTGTACCCATAATAACAGGATCTAGGGAAGAAATATGGACTGGAATAGGACAACTTGCCCATTTGCAAAATACCGGAGCAGAATGACCCTTGGGTGTGCCATCCGACACCTGCTGCCATTGCACAGTTTTATGATAAACATTTGTGCCAGAAAAATATTCTCTTCACTAACTTTGGTTTTTAGACTTTAAAAAAGGAACAGGAACATTTGGGGCTGTGGTTGCTCCTGATTGTCTCCACAAGCCATAACTGAATTTTCACAGGAAAACCTGCCAGGTCTGGAAAAAGTTATTTGTTTCTTGACATTTCTGTCAGCACTTGAATTCCTGCTGCAGCATATACGACCAGTATTTCCCATGGGAAGAGAGGTTAACTATTGTCTAGAAGAGTTCAGGAGTGGAATATGCTGCACCAAAGGGGATGCTGAGAGATGGAATGGCATTGAATAATTGCACATATGTTGTACTTTTGCAAAAAGCCATAAAAAGTAGGCATACTCACCAAGGAACATGCCTTGCGGAGCTTCTATGTAATGGAGATAATTAGGAAAAACCACGAAGCAAGAAAATTAATGACTGATCAATTAACCTACACATTGTTATCAAAATGAATTACTTAAACCAGAGTCCCACACAGTGCAGCAGCTGCTGGTACTCACTTATTTCACACTCGGCTCGCTGAAGACTTGGGAGGGCTGGGAGGTTCAGAGGAACCTCCGGAGCTCTGAGCACCTGGAGGAGCATGGTGGTGAGGCTGGGAATGGTTGTGGGCTGTGCGGCAGCAGCAGAGGTAACCACAGCCAGCAGCTCGAGACACAGTGCTCGCTGCTAGGCCACCTGGCTTCCAAAACAGAGCATGTCCCAGCCGAGCTCCATTTTTTGCCTGTGAGCTAACTTTGCTGGTGCACTTCAGGAAAAACATGGTCTCAAGGTGCTATTTTGGTTTCCAAGTCCCCTTGGGAAGCAAAATTAGGGACCTTTGGTTCTTACTTTTGTTTCTAAGCAACGCTTTTGTCCGCAAAGCATCTCAGTACTTCACAGGCTGTGAAGGTCTGAGAGCTAAAAAGCTATTTTTAGCCCCATTATACATAAAATAAGCTGAAAAAACAGAGGTTTGCTTAAGTACCACATGGTAAATTTAGGGGAGAAATCCAAATTTTCAGGATTGCAACATGGCTGCCCTAGCGCAGAGCCCTTTCTTTTCCTTAAAAGTTATTATCTGGCTGCATATCTTAATGACCCACATTTTGATGCAATAAGAGCTAAAATAATCAGCATAAAATGGAGATGCTGTAAGCTTTGGGAGGATTTCTGGTCATTGGGACATCAGGGCTCTGTTCCTGGCTTAGCCACGAACTGGCTTTGAACAGGGCTGGGAGACTCCATTTTCCACCTTTCAGAATAACTGGGATTTCAGTAGCATTTTGCTGTTTAATAATGCTTTGGGTCCTACCGATGAAATGTTATAAAGGGATGTTCAAACCATTTTTGTGGTTTTAGCAGTACAACACATTTAGGAAGGCAAATTTTTACATTGTACTTAGAAACTTTTGATATACAGGGCTTGGGACTCTGGAGAGAAGAAATTAAGACTACAAGTATGTATGCAAGTGAAACACCATCTCTAGTTGTCTGCTGTCCTAGGGGTCAGCTCCTTGTTTGTCCTGGCACATGGCTGCTTGTAAATTTGATAAAAAAATATGGTACAGAGAGGCCTATAATTCTGTTTTGGACTATTTTTCACCTTTCCCCTTGGTCACAATAATTTTCTTTGACTAACAGAGCAGGCAATGACTCATACAGTGCAAATGAATAATACACTGTGCTGTCAGCCTTTTGGTATGTCTGCCAGAGAGGAAAGTTAGCTTTTCTTTACCTTCAGCAAGTAAAGGAGCCTAAAAGGTTTTACATCTACACAAACACACACACACCATCTCCAGAGTAAGAAAGAAATATAGAGCAGTTTACTGCTTTCCCCCAAACACCTGAATTTAATTTTCCTTATTTTTAAAGCTGCTCTGGGAGGATTTTCTCTCTCTTCTTATTCACAAGACTCCAGAGTGCTCTCACATATATCTCTGTGAATGATTCAGGCCAGTAAGAGAATTAAATTTAAATGTGGAAAACTAACTTTCTGGTAATACCTCCCAAATGTGGTAGTCACTCTGTTTAGCTGACACCTCCTGCGTAGCATGAACGGGTGAGGAAGGACTCTTTCTTTACAGAGGCCGTCACCAGTCGCAACGGGAGCCAACGAGCTTTTATCTGGAATTTCATATAATAATCAAGACTTTAAGAAACCTCTTTATTTCAACTCTCCCAGTTTATTCCAAACTTTCCAAATACTTAGCTGTGCAATCATAGTCAAAACTGAACCGTTTCCACCAAGCATTTTTATTTTGCCAAATTCCAGGGATAGAAATGTGCCATCACAGTTTTTTCCCAGTCAGCTCTATTCCCCGATGGTGTGTTTCTGCTCTTTCAAAAGCAATGTGACATGAGTCCTGAAAGCTTTTTCTCAGCATGGAACCGTTGATAAACATGGTAATTTGTGTGGAAGATGTGATCTGAGGATACTGTAAGCCTGAAAACGCAAACTACCCCATCCATTCTAGTGCTGCACTCAGAGCGCAGAACTAAATTATGGGGGCACACTCCATCATTTCTAAATTCAGTATTCATAATGGGTTGATGCTCCTGACATTTCAGTCTGTAAGCATTGCTGACATGGCCAGTCTGCAGCAATCTGTAACAGGATTTTTGGCCTGTCTTCAGTTCATAAACCTTTTGTTATATGCCACCTGTCACTAGAGTTCAATTAATTTAGTCTGCTGTTAGTAACGTGTGATTTGTTTTTCCTCCTGTTTCACTGGTAGCTGGAGTGCCTAGTACAGAAGGTTTACTTTCATCTCTGTCCCGCAACTTTATAGCTGCTCATTTTAGAAAAGAGTGGGGATATGTTAAACTAACCATGGTGCCAGCTTTCAGAGAGCTGTAGATTGGCTCAGATTTTTTTTTGCAACACAAAATCCATCACAAGCCCTCTTAAAAGAAATCTTTAAGCATGAAAATTTGCTGCAACACTGTTTAGCCTGTAGCCAGAAGCAGCTTACACTTTCACAGTCCTAATTTAATTTTGCCCTAACATGCTTATCCTTGTCTGGCTTTCTCAATAAATTCCTAGCTGCTTCAAGTATGTAAATTTATCTTCAGTGATGGACACAGGTTACCCTGGCCAATGAAAATGTTTCTAAAAAAGTACAGAACAGCGTGGCTATTGAGATGGTTATTTATTACTGGTGGAAGTGGCTTGTGTAAAATAAGAATCTGCCTGAAGTTTCGCCCAGGTACTTTCATTGCAAGTACTTAATCCTGAACCTACCTTCAGGCATATAGGAAGTCCTGCTGGAGTCTGGCTCATTTGAGGCCTGTGTTTCCCATTCAGTCTTGCAGAATATCATGAATTTCTCTTATGCTGTTTTTTAATTTCTCCTTTATCTGAAAACTCTGAATCAATTTATGTTTCTTTACGTCTCTCTATCCCACCCATATCTTCCTCCTTTAGCTTTCCATATAATTGATAGCCTTCCCATTGACCTCAGATGTGTACCTCTTTTTGTTGTTGTTGGGTAATTTAGGCTTTGAGAAAGATTTGAGTCTGCTGTCATCTAGCTGACTCACTTCAGATGAGCTATTATGTTGAAAGCCGTCCTGAAGAAGTGTTTAACTGACCTTAACTTCAGCAAGTAAAGGAGCCTAAAAGGTTTTACATCTACACACACACACACACACACCATCTCCAGAGTAAGAGAGAAAGAAATGTAGAGCAGTTTAACTGGTGTTTCATAAACAGTCACCTAAGCAAACAAACAAATGCTTGAGCCTATTGAAAGGATTTCTACTGAGGTTTCTAAAGTTAAATACTTTAAAGAAACATCAGACTTCATGATAATCCAGGAAACCTCTGTATACATGTTACGTCACGGTCCTCAACTGCCTGATGATACGTGCAATAAATAAACTGTATGATCCAAAGCCTCTGCTCTGCTCAATGAATGGGTGGACTATGTTCAGGGAATTAGACAGGAACACCTACTGAAAACAGCTCTTATCTGTAAGATGCCTGCTGATGTATGGTAGAAGGTGGCATCTCTTGAGGGAGGATGGGACTGCAACAACATGCTTGTGTAGCTTTCAGTACTCCCTTGGAGAGCTAGGGTCTACCAGAGGCTCCAGATTGATGAGGGGCAAATCACACCAAACTTCCCACAACCATCCAAAATCCAGAGCCCAAATTTTGTGTGCAGTCAGTGGAGAGGGGTGGTGATTGCCAGCTCCAAAGCCAGATGTCTGAATGTATGAATAACTCTTGGTATGAGTTTCTCACTTCCTGGGTGCACAAATTTAGCCTCTGAGACTATTCCTGGCCCCATCTAAAAACTTTTGAAAGTTGTTGTCTGAGTGCATAATGTGCTACATAAAGCTAAATCTTGTGAATAATCAGACTTACACATTTTAAATGTAACTTGAAATCAGCAGAGACAATTCCACATCAGAATGATTCCACATCCACCAGCTTACCTCTCCTGGAGGCTTACAGAGATTAAAGCATTGCTACTCACATGTGATAGAAGTGGACTCCACAGAAAAGCCTATGCTGAAATACCCACACCTCTAATCAGAAAAACTGAATAGCATGCAGTAAATGAGTCATAGGACCACATACTGCACAATACAAAAAAGGAATATTGTTTATTTGTTATGAGAGAGGCCATGCAGCAGGAGTGTGCGGCAGCATTCATGAGCTAAGTGAGCCACAGGCAGGAGGCATTCTGGTAGGCTTGTAGTCTTGCAAGAAGGGATGCAAAGCAAAGGGAAACTCTTCCAGCAGGGGCAAATGCCTTTGCCCAGCATCCATTTGCTGTGAAGGTGGTGATGGCAGCATTCACAGGACATTATGGACTGGGTGGGTTCACAACTAGATGGATAAAAAACTGGTTGGATGACGGGTCACACAAGGTAGGCTCTAACAGAGTTGCTCTCCTGGTGTTCCTGTAACAGAGCACTGTAGGGATCTATCCTGGGGTCATCCTGTTATCTTTATTGATGTTCTAGAGGAGCTGATGGAGTGTGCTCTCGTCAAATTTGCAGATCATACCAGATTGGAAGGGACTGGTTGATACACTTGAGGGCAAAGCTGCCATCCACAGGGGCCTAAATAGGCTGACAGGAATCTTATGAAATTCAGCAAGGACAAATGCAAAGCTCTGCACCTGTGAAGGAAGAACCCTGTGCAACCACATAGCCTGGGGACTGACTGCCTGGGGATCATCTCTGCAGGAAAGGACCTGGGTGCCCTGGGGGACAGAGTGCACTGGCAGCAAAGAAGGCCACAAGTATCCTGGGTTGTATTAACCAGAGCATAGGCAGTAGATCCAGGGAAGTGATCATCCCTCTCTACTCAGCACTCATTACACTACATTTAGAGTACTGTGTCCTTTTCTGCCCTCCTGCCCAGTACAGGAAAGATGTTGATAAAGTGGAAGGAGTTCAGCAGAGGGTCACCAGGACAGTTGGGACTTGAGCACTCACCCTGTGAGGAGAAGTTGAGGGACCAGGACTGGCTCAGCCTGCAGAACAGGCAGCTTCGGGAGTTCCTAACAGCAGCTCCCCATCACTTATGGGGAGATTACGAAAGACCCAGTGCCAGGCTCTTCACAGAATGATGGGAAGACAAGAGCTGATGGGGATAAGTGCAATCAGGAGAGGTTGAGACTGGATTTAAGGAAAAACTTTTTTACAAAGATAGTAACCAGGCAGTGGAACAGGTTGCCCAGAGAGGTTATGAGCAACTACATCTTGTCTTACAGCAGACCTTGCTTTCAGTTGGATGGGAGACCTCCTGAGGTCCCTTCCAACATGACTTATCCCATCAACTTATATCATGACATAAAGGATGCTGGAGTATGAAGTGGCATTGACTAGCATGTACATAAGTATGTGAGCAAATAAATAAAACCTCACTGAATAATGAGGGTAAACCAAAATACTGAATAGCTGCTCATTCACTGAGCACCATCAACACTCTGCTCTGAGGAAGGGTCCTATGCAAAGATACAGCATGAAGCTATCTAATTACTGGGTAATAATGAATATTACCAAAAGAACAAAATTTTGGTTTCACAGGCAGTCTGAATTCCATTATTTCCTGACTTTGAGAAGCTTGACTTTTCAGCCTTAATGTCCTTTTAACACAGTTTTCATGTAATACTCTATAAACAACACAAGAGGTTTTACACTGAAAATGTGTTTAGATGTTTGTTTTATCATTGTGCAAAAGGTTCCTCTCCTTGACAGATTGTCGTACCGATACGGCTTGCTTTCTTTGCACTTAATCATGCATGAAGCATAAACAGGGTGAAGGGTGTTTCATTTCAAAGTCTATGAATGGTAATCTTGCTGGCTGCTGTGCTGGCCAAGTACATTAGGATGTTATGCAGTCTGTTGGTTCAAGTGGCAGGCTTGTAAGTCCCAGGAGATAAATGCCTACTTTTTTGTATCTACATGTTGGTCTCTGCCAAGTGGACCTGTGTCAGACTGTTTTTGGACAGATCAACAGATCAATGCATCTGTATTCATACTCACATCAATCATCTTTTGTATTATGAGCTAAGTCCCAAAATCCCTGTCTACACAAAACTCTCATTGACATCATCAGGAGCTCTCAGAGCTGCAGGATTTGATAAAACAGTAACTGTTAAAAACAGGGAACATTTCAATAAAACATAAAATACAGCTCTCTATTTAAACATAGAAGGTGTCCCACTACACTAGTAAGAAATTTTCCTGGCCTATATCTCTTCTCTACTTCTGCAAAGTCTCTGCTGCTGGTAGCCTCTGCTCATCTTTGCCCAATGCGTGCACGGAACTGGCGTAACACACTCCTCTGGCTAAGAAGGCAGATACACAGCATGGCTGTGAATGTCACATTTCACATAACTACTTCTTCATACAGTGAATAAGGGTTATTTGTGTGGGTGGGTGTGTATACATATATGTATAATCGAGGAGGAAGAAAATTTTGACTTATAAAAGGGACGTAAAAGGGTGAAGATGAAAATGCAACCTATTTTCTAGTGTGCAACACAGTCCCATCCTGCAAGATAGGTATACATCTGCTAAACTGAAACTACTGCATCTTTACTGCCATTACTGTTTCTTCATCTGCTATCACAGAGCAACAGCAATGACAGGAGCAAGGTTTGCAGGGTTGATTACTATAAATTATCTTCCTCTTAGGTGGCAGAGTGTCTTACTTCCCAAAAATTATGTACACCAGAAAATATTATTTGTGTCATGTCCATTCATCTGTCCTCTTACTTCACCATATCAGAAAGATCCAGCTATCACAATGCAATCTTTTTGTTTTTTAAAAGAGTTTTAATAAAGAAAGCATTGGACTTTTGCCACAGTCTGCTGCCACTGGTATCAGACAGAAATGTTGGCGGGGAACCGACCTGTACTTAGGGGTGCATAAGCAGCAGAATATGTCTCATGTAATTGGTGTCAGATGTCACAGAACCATTGTGACTGAAATTACTGATATTCTGGTTAAAATGGCACCTAAAAATAATATAAAGAAGGCTTTTTCTGTTTGCTTGTTTGTTTTCAATTGCTTATATTTTCAAAATCATAGTATCACAAGAATTGCAGTAGGTCCTTCTTATACAGTACCTGCTTTCTGACAAGGCCAGAAGAAGGAAGAAAGTTGGAATTTAAGAACTGAGTTCCATTTTTCTAATCTAATTGCTAATGACAGAAGATTTCCCTCATCAATAGAGAAGGATGATGCAGTAGTTGTTCAGTAGCATTAATAACCATCCCCTCTCACTTTAGACTACATTTTAAAATATGACATGTCATTTTGACAGCTGGGACCAGTGGTTGAGGAGGTGTAAGTGTTGCAGTGATATGATCATGCACTTTACTGGTTTAAGACATATGCATGTGTAGCAACTACCATCTTAACTGCTAGGAGGAAGTGAACCAGCCATTTCCAGCCCTAAAAATATGAGTCTCTGTAGCTTGAACAGGAGGACTGCATTTGGGAGCTGGAGAACGTAACAGCCATATAATCTAGGGATCAAGAAAAGAACAGGAGTTAAAAATTCAGTATATGGCAGGTAACATATGGACACTTTAGTAGTCCTGCTTAGAATACCTGAATTAGATTATGATTTAGTAATGTTATTTTTAAAACACATGCAATTTATTATAAAAACATTGTAGCTGAATACCAAATTATATTTCAGGAATTAAACATTTTCCTGACTTGTTCTGAACACAAGACACATTATTTATTGGGTTTCCTCAGAAGTACAGATATTTTACTGCTTATCCCTATTGAATAGCATGTCTCATTTAGCGCTTAAAGAGCCTACATGCATGCAAAATTGATAACTACAACTGGGTTCATAAGCTGTTCAGAATGCAAAGATACCCATTTTTCATGTTCAATGCCAACTGGAACCCAAAAAGATGCATTTTATGTATGACAGGTGCACACACTCAGGTTTTACAGATGCACCTAAGGTTTCATGCTTTCAATAATTTGGCATCTCTTCTGTGGTAGATACAAAACAGATCAAAGGCATCAAATATCACAGGGCACTGAAATACCATAGTGTAGTTTCCATTTGTCGTGGTTTAACGCAAGCCGGCAGCTAAGCCCCACACAGCCGCTCACTCATTCCCCCACACTGTGGGATGGAGGAGAGAATCAGAAGAGTAAACGTGAGAAAACTTGTGGGTTGAGATAAAGACAGTTTAATAGGTAAAGCAAAAGCCGTGCACACAAGCAAAGCAAAACAAGGAATTCCTTCACTGCTTCCCATTGGCAGGCAGGTGTTCAGCCATCTCCAGGAAAGCAGGGCTCCATCGCGCGTAACGGTTACTTGGGAAGACAAAACACTGTAACTCCGAACATTCCCCCCCTTTCCTTCTTCTTCCCCCAGCTTTATATGCTGAGCATGATGTCATATGGTATGGAATATCCCTTTGGTCAGTTGGGGTCAGCTGTCCCAGCTGTGTCCCCTCCCAGCTTCTTGTGCACCCCCAGCCTGCTCGCTGCGGGGTGGTGTGAGAAGCAGAAAAGGCCTTGACTCTGTGTGAGCACTGCTCAGCAATAATGAAAACATCCCTACATTATCAACACTGTTTCCAGCACAAATCCAAAACACAGCCCCATACTAGCTGCTATAATGAGTGAGAAAGTAAGTTTTTCAGTATTAGACCTAAAAGCACCTTCAGAGCTTCGTTGTAAGATTATTTATTCTATTTTTAGTGTTTCTAGCTGTTTGTACATCATTGGGGATTCATGTCAAAGGAATAAAGGAAAAACACTTCTTACTACAGGTGGTCTTTCTGATTTTCTTCAGCAATAGGAAAGCTCAGGTAAATCCCAGGCAGTGCAGTACTCCCAACACCCCTGGAGTCCTTAGGGTAAGGCAGGTTGCAGCAGGATCCCACCCCACTAGATAGTCCCCTCCCACCAAGTTCAGTCACTCCAAACTTTAAGATTTCATGGATAAACAAGATCACTTCTGAGCTGAGCAGATGGGTGAAAGAGCCTGTGAATAATGCTTCACTGGTTTATTTTGCTTTATAAAGCTTTACAGTTCCTCAATTTTGAAAAAAACCAGAGCTGAATGAAAGCAAAGCAGACACACCTTGACACAAAACACCTCTGGCTCCTCTTTCTACATTGAATGGCAAGGGAAGGGATGGAGTGGGAAGGCCCAGTCTGAACAGAGGTGGAAAGGTGTAGGAAGTCCTGTATTTTGTATTCCCCACCAGACAAAGTCATAGTAACATTTGTAACCTCCTAATTAGGTGACTTATTTTGGTGAATTCTCCCTAGGTAAATAGACCAAGAAAGCCTCAATATTCTCATACTGCACCCCACAGTCCCCTGCAAGGCTGGGCTGAGCAGAGTTGCATGTGAGACATTTTATTCCTTAGAGCTATTGTTTCATGTTCTCTGCGCACTCAGAGGAGTGCATTAGTCCCATTTTCTAGCTCTCCTTTGTTCTCTTTTTCAAACAGAAACACGGATTGTTGGATCAATCTAGATCATAGTTATATCACTCCAGAGCCTTGGTGTGGACATTAAATTCTTCATACTCCATCTGGCACTGCCAAGAATAAATAAGTCTTAAATGTGGTGTTTTCTCTTCACTCCAGTACCACTGGGAAGGGAAAGGATTTTTCTGACTGACAGAATAAAGGTCAGAAGTTGTGTGAAAATATGGCAGACTCTAAATGTGGGACTCAGCTAAAACTGGGCCAAAAGTATTAAATTCACTCTATTCACTTCTATTTTACATCATGAGTTGAACTTGCAGATCGCAGTTCCCTCATTACTTCAGGGCTTTTTTTAAGGTCTTTTAAAAACAAAGTAAAAAAGCTACTGGGTTTATTGGAGACTTTGCTGTGCAAAACCCTCTGTTGTGCGAGAGGTCAAACCAGATGAATGCAATGGTTCTTTTTGGCTCCAAAATCAATAACTCTTTGGAATTACTGCAAAGACTTGGTGTACTACTGCCAACTCTTCAAAAGAAAAAAATCTATTTTCTGTGTCCTTATACTCACCCTGTCCACTTTGAAATTATACTGCTCATTGACAGAATTAATACAAGTGCAGTTTCCAATTTAATTGATGCAGCATTTTTTCAGTGTAGAAAATACAATTCTTTGTAGTAACTGATTTGTTACAAGTAAATAAAGGGTAATTATGTAGCCTGCTGTTCATTATATTGCACAATCCATTTAAGCTCCTGCTCTACAGATGTTTAAGTCTATACAGATGCTTGGCAGCAGACTTGAAGGCATATTTACTGCATATCTGCAGCATGCAGGGACCAAAGTCACTAAATCTGCAAAATGTGGTAAGAGATCATACAGATTTTCTAGCGGCTGTCCAGCATTGCATAGATGCTTTGTCATGGAGTTGTACACAAGTTACTTAGTCCTGCTTGTGAAGGCATTAATTAACTGAGGGAGAGTAGCTCACAGATGCAGTTAGTCTTGCTTTCAGATGCAAACTGTGTGCCTGCAGCTTGTTTATGTCCCTCAGCGTTACAGTCCCCTGCAGTTCCAATTTGAAGGCTGGTCTTTTTGTTAAGGAATTGTCAACTGTTTGAAGGGTAGATTTAGAAAAGAAAGCAGCCAATGTAAAAGAAAATTCATATTTTTGAAAGTTTAGCTTTGCCTGTGTTAAAAGCAAGGCTATGAACTGTGAAAATATGGCAAGCAATGAGAATGTCTCAGCTGATAATATCTACAGGAAATAAAACCCTGCAGAAATCTCAGCTTGCTGTCAAAACCAGCCCAAACATTACACACTTGGCTCGTACAGCTAAGAACCTGCAACCAGAGTGTGCTGAAGTCTAACCTGGCTTTTGACAGCACTAGCTTTTTGCAGGACAGAGAGGGTGATTTTTCCATTTCACTGCATTTCCTTAGTTCCATTCAGTGACTATTTAATTCAAACCTGAGAAACCAGCTGGGAGTTGACAAAGCGGAGAGGTTGATATTCCTCCTCAGACCTCTCAAAAAAATGGGAGGGGAAGAGGAGGAGATCTGCTACCACTTCTGAAAGCTTAACGAGATTGTGACCAGAGAGAACTGCTGCTGTTCAATTCACTAGTAGATATTGTTCCCCTTCTTTAAAAAGTCAGCCAGTTTTAAATATACGGCTATTTTCCCCCATTTAAAAAATGTTCTCGGTACATTTCAGGTAGCTTTTTCTTTCTTTCTGTGAATGCTAATTGAGCTCCAGTTGGTGTCCATATGCAGCTTGGTCCAAATCGTAAGTGAGAAAGGAACTAGCACCTGGTAAATAAGCAATGAGGTGGTTTCACAGTTTAGAATATGATAGAAATACTGGAGACAGAGAATAAGAATAAATACCATTTATTGTTCCATTGTTTGAATCAGGAGGGTTCGACTTGTGATCCGCAGGTTTTGTGCAGTCTGCCAAGACAGCTCCTCTGGCTCGCAGCCCATTCCTCATTGCTGTCTTTCCCAGCAATTTCTCAGGAGCAACCTGCGAGGCAGATGAAACACTGTGTCGGCAGAAGCCTTGTCGAAGCTCCTCTCTTTCCTAGGGATGCTGCCACCAGGTGGGTGCACATCCAGGTGTGTGGCAGGATAGGGACCAAAGGAACTCGTAGAGATCCTCTACTGCCCATGTACTGTAAGTGTGGTCACGTATTAATGGACCAGCCTTCCTCCGACACTAGAAGAAGGTCTGAGGCCCGCTATATATAACTTGCTTAAACAAATATGAGTAGATTACAATGTGTGGTAGCACAAGGTATCAACATTTCCTTTGGAAAAAGGCTTATGCAAAACAAGATAAAAATCAGCTATTTAAACTGTGGTTTCAGCTTGCTGATTTAAAATAATGATATTTAAATCTCTCTGCTTTAACCAATGCACTAGCAAGTAACTATGTCAGTATTCAGAATTTATCTGCACCCTCATGTTTGGGTCAGCAAACCAGTCCATTCCCAAGCAGAGAACAAATTAATTCAAAATCATTGATTTCCTTTAGGGGATTGTGTGTGTGTGTGTGTGTGTGTGTGTGAAGAGGTTCATTAGGAGGTCATGTTAATTTTATCATATCTGAATGAAAATTTAGATTCTTGCAGCTGGAAGTGCCAGCCATGAAGTGGAATGAGACATGTTGATTAAAAGGAATCAAGAAAAGGAAAAAAGAATATTGCTTTTTCAGAGGTGCAAATTGCAAGCCAGGCCATGGTGAAAAGCTGTTTGACTGCACTGTTTATTTCATAACCTTCAGCTATCAAAGTTCTTCAAGGAAAACTGGCTTATTACTAAAGGTCTGCTAATACTTTGGACTTCTCAGGTTTTATTCATTTCAAGCTGTGTTTCTTCTCACTATTAAAGAGGTTTTCTATGTTTCATAGCAATAGTATGACTGTATTGACAGCACTTATACAATAGACAATACAGTGTTTCCATGGGAAAAGACAATCTTCTGGATTTTAATAGACCCAAAATATCCTTTATTCTGTATAAGACTAACAAAGTTTTGAAAAACCTTTTTTGCTGGAGACAGGTTTTAAAAAAACAGCTTGAAGTATAAGAACAAAAATATAATACCAATTATATGTAGTTTCTCATTATGATTGCATAAAAGCTTCTGTTACAATATATGACGGGGGCCATATCTGTAAGTTAGACAGGCTGGCTTGAGAATCATGGCTTTATATCCTCACATTTCCTTAGGCATACAAAAATAGGCTTTCGTGCTGAGGAAAGGGGAAATGCCTCTGTTAGTTTGGTGGAAGAAGCAGCCAGTTGCTGGTGAGGTGGAACAGTGATCTGCAACTACAGAAATGTTTATATTCCCTAGTATCAAGCCAGTGCCAAGTGAGGGAAATTGCTAGAAAAATAGCATTAAGCATTGACTGAATATTGATGAGTTGGGGCTGGGTTTTACTAACCCGTTGATCATCTTCAGCAAACTTTATAGATTGTCATTATATCATGGAGAAAGTAGTTTAGTTGTTTGTTGGCTGTGTCATTAAAATCATCTTCATGTTATATGCAAGATAGATAACTCCAGCTAACTTTGAATTCTGAAAGTTCAGGAGCCTTTCTTCCTCTTTCAGAAGATGTTTAAATGCTTCATCATGTTCCTCAGAGGGAGGGTTGCTGTGAGATGGTTAGCGAGGGAGACTTCAGAGCACGTTCCATTCTGCTGCTGGCTTCCTGGAGTTTTTAAGCTTGCAGTACTCATTTACCTGATCTAAACCCTCCATCCTGGAGACAGACATCACAAACATTCCTGTTGTAACGTCCCAGGGTTGTCTAGGGCCATGTGTCTTTCAGTCCTTCCATGCCTGCTCATATTTCATCCAGCTTCTCTTGCATTTAGTTGAAACATTGCTAAAGCAACAAAGATTTGCCTCAGGGCACTCCTTCTGTGTCAGGAAGCCCTTTTGGGATTCTGCTGGACCAAGGGATAGCTGGTTTCTCTAGCACATACTAACTTTCACAACCCAACATTCGGAGCAGGGTCTGAACCACAGCTGGGAAGAAGACAGTAATACTGATAGCTACAGCGGTGCCTGCTCCAGGCTGGCAGGTACCGTGTGCTGTGTTCCCCTGCAGCTGCTGGATGGTTCCTGCTGTTGTCAACTTAGAGGTGAATCACCATAAGGGTGTATATACTGTCTGACTAATTGCATTGCTCCATTTTTCTTTCCAAATGATTTGGTAAGTTTTGCTGACATAGTTGAGTTTTTACATTCCAATGAAAAAAGTGTTGGGTTTGGTTTCCTGCCCCCACCGAAAAGAGATACTGAATTCCTCTTTGGGGTAGGGAATGGTTATCTAAGAAGATTGCAAAGATACATATAATAGTCAAGAAGTGATAAAGACATGATCAGAAATTTCAGCTGAGGTCTTAAGAAGATGTGACTCTGAAATAATATGACAGAAGCAGTGCTGCTGTTAACAAATCCACAAGCACAAGACACGTGGAAAAAGGACTTGAGATCACTGTTAATGTCAACATACAGGCAGAGGAAAAGTAAAGGGACCTAATTCATCTAAGAAATTTATATATATATATATTTAGGCACAGACTTTCCACTTCTGATTTCAGACAGACATGAATGTTGGTTGATAGTTCCTGCCTTATGTTTTTGTTCTGCCATTTTTAGGTTGTTTCTATTAATCATCAATCACTAATACTACAAGAATTCTACCATTCAGCTACCATTATTCTGACCCCATATTATCTACAGCATCCTGATTTCTTTTTATGCCCAATTTAACACTTACTTAATTGAAATTTCTTAATATGTAATTTCAACTGCTCATTACAAACACAGAAAGGTATCAAGTGAGTTATGGATTGCAACAGCGGATGACTTGACATTGCGATATTTGAAGACCATCAAGTTATTAAAAAATTATTTTAGAAAGAATAAGGAAAAAATCGATATTCAGTACTTCAGAACTTAAGTATAATTCCTGAACTAAAAGAAGGGATTTGCAATCAGGCAACCACTGAAGAATAGAAGGACTTTCCATATGGGAACGTTTGCCCAACTTTTGGAAGCCAAATAATAGAATGGCAGATGCAATTACTGTCTGAGGTGTTTAGAGCAACGAGATCATCTTGCTGGGGTATGACATCACTGGAATTAAACACAGTGGAGTGAATGGAAGGGTTGGCAGGTCCTGTCTCGCTGTCACAGCCAAGGCCATTAGAGAGTGAGAGTAAGGAAGCTGGTTCTTTGTTTTCTCCTAACCCAAACTAGTTGATCCAAGAACAGCTCCTCAGATGAAATTGTAAGGACACGGTATTTACCAGCTCATGCCATGCCAAAGGTGACGGTGGGTAGGAGCAAAGGACAGAGTGCCTGTGACATGTTTCTGTACTGCCCAGCCCCACTGCAGGATCTGGGGACGTTCCCATGGGGGTCGAGCTCTGGAGGACACAGGATAAGTCACTGCTTTGGAAGGGAGAGGGAGCAATTTGTCATCTGTGGTGAGAGAGGCAGCACCAGGGCTGCCCATGGATACCCAACACAATCCACCTGTGTAGCAGATAGAGTTAAAACAGGAGCAAACCTCTCACATGCCTCGTGGGCACATGTGTCATCTCCCAGCACTTGCTGGGTAAGGAAGAGAGGGCAGCTGTGGGAGAGCACTGTCATCAAACTCATAATCCATCTGTGTTTGCAGGCTTTTATCTATTAGAGGATGAAGTTTATAGTGGATATAAACCCTCACCCAGAGCTAAAAGGCGGAGCACTTAGGGTAGGCTGGAAGCTGTTCATGGCACTGTGCACCACACATACAAATGGTTACTCAAAACTGAAATTCTCTTTCCAGCTGCGTCTGCTTTTTGTGGCAGGAATGTGCAATTTTTATAGACAACTATGCTATGACCTTGTTAGAAAAAGGGGCATTATGTAAGTAGGATGTGTCATAAGCAGTCATTACGTCCAGCACTCACTAAAAAAATACCAATATTGACAAGGATATGAACAACTTCAAAAATTAAACTTAGATGATGAAGGCCTTAGAATGCAATAACTAACAGCTCTTCCAAAAGCCATACGATGGAATAATTGTCTCAAATGTGTTACCCAGTCATCTGGACATGCTGCTAAGTATAAAATACAGCACAATTACAGACCTTTATCTCTCAAATCAAGATCATTCCCTTTATGATTTCCCCCCAGCTATATAACAACATAATTATTTTGCTTATATTAACATTTCTTGCTGAATATTATTTTCTCACACTGCAACTATTTAAAGTCACATGGTGAGATTTAATCTCCTCTTTAAAATAATTCAAGGAGGATAAAAATTACTTTTAAATAAATTTGCAAGTTTGTTTTCATTTGCTTCTGAGGCATAAACAAAAATTTGTTTAGCAAAAAACATGGTCTGAAAGTTGGCTTTAGCTGGGAGAGGAAGATACTTTAAATAAAAGAGGAAATATCATCCTGAATTCAGCACATTCTTGAAAACTTAAACTAAGGGAAACCCATTTCCTGAATTTTCTTGAATTTTCGATCCCTTTCTTTCAGAAATATAGCTTCTTTCTAAAAATGTGAAGGTAAAAAAGATCAATAGGGAAGACAGCAACACTCTAAGAAGAAGTGAGAAAAGGTTTTCACAAATAATTGATTCGGCAGTCTTTTGGGATCAATTTTCCAATTTCCAGAATGTTTGCAGATGGGAATGTGCAATAGCTTCCCTGGATGTTTTATTTTCTGTAGTTATGGTATTTTGTGAGCAAGCAACTATTTCTATTTTTCATGAAAGTCTTTGTGAATGACGCATCCTGAGATCCAAGGGACTGTGTCTGCCTCACTGTACTGCCAACTACCTCCCTTGCAAAAGGGAGTTCCAGTATATCGTAGCAGCCCATTATCCTGTAGAAGTAAGAGTTAATGAAAAAGTTTTAACACTATCATCTGTGCTAAACCTACATCCATACTGATATACTAAACATGACAAGGGCATACTCACAAGCCCTGGCCCATGATGCTCTTTATTTGTTCATGTACTTCTTATTCATATTTTGGCCAATGCTAACTATCACTTTCCCAGCCAATGCCAGTCTAGGGTGAGAGGACAGCATGGGCCAGGGACTGTCCCAGTTGACATCAATGGGATCCAAGCACAATGTAGTGGAAGAGAATTTAACTTCTGAGGCACAAACTGTGCAGTGACACTGCCTGCAGGGCTAAAGAACAGATCCCAGACCCTTTTCTTTACTAGCACGTCCTACTAGGTTTACCATGACTTAGGTATTTAACAGCATACGAACCAGGATGTGCTAGGATCTTTCTGTCACAAAAAGGTATGTGAGCCAACAAGTTTTGAAGAACATATTTAAATGTTGCTGACAAAAGTTCTACTTTAATTTGGCTTGGCTAGGTCAGATGCCCAAGGCTAAAGTATCACAAGCTTATATACACCATGGTTTGACAACGCAGTAATTATTTGTAAAATATAGTTACTGTTTTGGGATGTGGTTTATGAGAATGTTGCTGATGCTTATTACAGGAAAATTATGGGGGGTTTTTAACTTCCTTCGCTTTTGTTTTTTCCCACCTGTTTTAACATGCAGTCTACATGCTGTCTCTGGGTCAGAAAGCAGCCAGCATTTGGGGTTGTTAACACAAAAGTGGGACAGGATAAAACTTGCTCCAAGACATTAATGCTCCTTGGCTTCCTCTTTCAAGCCTTTTTGGTCAGAATTTCCAAATTCTATTGTCCCTTTTTACCCTTCCCATTTTAAAAGCCCTCCTTTAAATGTGGTTATTATGTGTCTCTGTGACACATGGCCCAAATCAGCTGCTCCCAGAGCATCCCAGAGTGATGTTTCTCGCTTTCTCCATGGGAAGATCCTTAGTGTTTTAAATCACAAAACACATGCATGCAGTCAACAGGAACCCAGCCTCCTCCAAAAAGCCACCCAGAGGAAGATGAGGAGGTGAGAAGGAAAGGCGTCCATCAGCCCCTTCCTCAGCACAGCACGGGACAGCGTGCTGCCATCAGCCACCCATCCTCCCCTTCTCACTGCTGCTGCAGAGGCTTCGTGCCAAACACCTGCAAATCAAAAACCATTTGTTTTGTGCTATAAAAACCAGTGGCTAACAGCTGCACACATTGTCTTCAGTGTTGTAAACCTGTCATCGGCGCGGTATTGTTTACATATGGCTACAAGGCCCTCGTAGCTGGGAATCCCTACGCGGCGCAGTGGCAGCCAATGCTTTCCTGACAGCTATGTCAACTGGAAGCAGCGCAGCCAGCTTATTTGTTTCAACAGAAACCTCAGTAACCCCCACCCCAAAGATACAAATCAGATTCTTTCATTTTTTTAATGAGCTCGGTGTTAATAATAGATCAACTGCAGTGCAGATGCTGGAATGGAAATAGCTGGCATTTCCCTAACGAGGCACATAATTCTCCTAGAAATAATACATCTCAACTGAAATAGTTACAGCCAGCCAGGCAGCACTTATAATGCATGACCAAGTGTCCAAAATGAAATCAAAATCTGGGAAACATGCGAAGGTGCTAATTTTCTACATCAGTGGGATTTATCAAGTTCCTACTGATTAATATGAAAAGTTGTTTGGTTGTTCAGTTGATAGGGCTTTGTTTTGCTTGCACAGGCATTTGAAAGACATTGATTTAGATATTACAGGAAATTCTAGATTGGCAGAATGCTTTTAAACCAGTAAATCAATTCTCTCTGCATTATAAATGGCAGTTATTAAATAGGGGATTTTTTTTATCCCTATCTTAGCAACAAGGTTCCTATCTATTGAGACAAACCTTTACAGTTTTTTTTTATGTACACATACCAAGGCTTTTCTTGAAAAATCAAAGTTTAATTCACTGTTTCTTTCATCATCTTCTATTACTTAAAAAATATTTATTAACCTTCCCTGTTCAAAACGGGTCATTTACCCAGGATTCTTCTCATAGTATGATTTGAAGTTGCTTGGCAAGAAGGAAAGATGAAAGAGAAATACATAAATAAGCATTTGCTTCAGAGCACATGTCATCCTACAGAACTCTGTCCCCAGATCATTAAAACTGATAAAAACCCTACCTTCGTGGTAGGGATTATTCCATAGTTATTCCTTAGTTGTAAAAGAGAGAAGTGCAGGAGCATATTCTCCAACTTGGCCAGCGTACATTTGCTCCAAATCTAGATAAAAAAAAAATTTCCAATCCTTTCGTGATGGAGTAGATGGAGTCCTGTCACGCCGTCACATAGCAGAACAATTTCAGATTGGGAGTAACTATCCTCACTAGTTTCCGGACTGAGGTAGTCTCTCTTTACTGTCCACAGGATTTTATTTTGCACACCTTCAGGACCTGTAGGTATGTTGACAACCTCTAATAAAATGCTGCAGCATTCCCAATTCATTTTTAACAAGTGCTGGTGTCAGCACCCAGCACAGAACAGAACAGCATGGTGGGTGCACACCTGGGTTTTGAAAGTGTTATAATCTGTTAATACTTTGCTGAGGTAATTATTTTGGGTTGGTTTCTGGAACAGATTTGGCCAGCTTTGCTCCATTGCATAGTGTTCATATTATCCCCGAGCATAGGTCTTTGGAAAAGGTAAGGCCTGATCCTGCAGTGTGCTAAGCACCTCTGAGTGAAATGCAAAGTATTCCACACCTCCAAGGTTTGCAGCACCTTACAGCATTGGTCTCTTACATTTCAATTCCCCAAGCACTACTAATCTTACCCTTAAGCATTACTAATGTTACGATTACTAAGGGTGGGATGCTTAACCACGACCATAACAGTCTTGTTTTGCTGGTCTCTGCCCATTTGGGCTGTGAAAGCCATGACTTTTGAAAGCCCTTAGACTCTTATTAGAAAAACGCAGGCTGAAATACTGTAATGGTGCTAGAGAACTTCACTTAGAACTTAGGAATGACTGGGAGTGTGGTCTTCAGCCAGAGCCACTGTGTGACATTACTGTGTTTAAAAGGGTGACCAGAGCCAGTTCTTCTGCTCTAAGGACACACCTTGGAGGAGGTCAAATACCTGCTGAGCCACCTCTCCCCTCCAGTAGACACTCCACCAGTGAACATCCATACCCTATGCCTGGGGGCTCGTTGTCCTGGTGGCCAGTCAGTGCTCATGGTCATCCTGATGGCATATTCCTCATATCTAACCACAGTAAGTTTTGGGGCTGCTTTGTTCAGCAGTCCCTGGATCGATGGGTGGTCACTAAGCTGCTAACTACTCGTTAGTCTTTGTTCTACCCAAAGGGCATTGATCCTAGTTTATCTAAAATATTTTCTTTAAAAGTTTTGTCTTTGAACAAGGATTGAAAGCACCAGCCTGAACTAGCTCTTAATCTTATGTATTATAGATTATGCTAAATTAGATAGGATTTGAAAAATTACCTCTAAATGTCTCGTAATTATTAATCATCATCCAGAGTCTGCCAGCCCCCACAGGATGATCAAAGAACATTTTTTGCCTTTGTGGTGTTTTGCTACACACTGGTAAAGGTTATGACATTCTCATTCAATACTTCTTACTTCCTTAACATTAAAGACAAAAACAGGCAGTGAAAATGTAACACTTTTAGAATAGATTAATTTCAGCCCCCTATTTGTATTCATTGGTTTTATTACCAACATCACACGTTATCTGATATGGTCTGGCATTTTAAAAGGGAGGATGACTTTATGCAGTAAGGGCAATAACTAATAAAATAGTAAAATAGCATTATGTCCCAGCAGATAAATATATATTAACATTTCTTAGAACTAGACTTACTGACCAGCCAATGAAAAGGGAATTAATCTAATTTATTGTTATATCATTTTTATCTAGGAATTTGTACATTAGTCTTTATGTGATTAATATACATTAGTGCCAGAGCACCCTTTTCATGCCCTTAGTAATTAGCTGTTGCTTGATGTGGGGCCATAACACTGTCTACTTAAAAGCAATTATAATGTATCATGTATTGGCCTATTCAGACTTTTAAGTTTGGGGCTCTTTCTCAATAAGGACTAAAGATTTTTTTACCTGGTCATTCTGTGGCTGTTCCACATGGGAAACCTAAGAATTTTCATGTTTGATTGAAGTTTTGGGTACCCTTGAAATAACATCAATAATTCTTCTCCAAAAAGAACACATGGATTGCAATATGTGTCACCTATTTTGGATGTTAAGTTTAACAAGTAAGGAACTGTGTTTTAGGATGCCTCCTAAAATTGAATTTTTTATTATTCCTCTTTTTCTCTATTTCCTTCCTCCTCCAAAAAATTTTTTTCAGAATCTGAAGGCGCCCTCCAACAACATGCTACATTGCATGTTTAGGGGTTAGTTATGTATAACTCTGAACCCCCAAAATTTGAACCAGAGTTCCAAATTTTGAAATGTCATTAAAATAATCGAGATTCACATAAGAAGAAATGGATCAATTTTTGCAAAAATTATTACATGTACTTTTCAGGCATCTGTCTTTCTTTGAAGCATAAGTATACACTAAGCTAATTACATGAATTGCCTTAATCAAATTCAGTCTTCACGGAACTTGCAAAGGGAAGTTGAGCAACGGAAAATGAAGGATAAAACTGAAGGTGTTGTAATAGGGATGTGAATAAATGGATAAAGCAGGAGTAGCTGAGGCTGACTTCTGAACGGTCTTGGGTATTTTCAGATGGCAGAGGTGCAAAATACAGATATCTTTTTTTAAGTTTTTACATAATTTAAACATCTCATAGCAAAACTGAGACCCTTTAAAAGTCACAGTGCTGCCAGGGCTGAGACAGTGAACAGAAACACGTTGAAATGCCGCAGTGATTTAGAATCCTTTGATCGGGTGTTAAAGTGGCACATAAGTCTCTAGTACCAAGAGCTTACAGTTACAGTCACTAAAAGAAATCTTGACACTCGTGTACCTTTTCTGGTGAAGGAAGGAGAATAAGCTGCACAGGTATGAAATACCATCATACTGTTATCAGTAGGGTTCAAACTAGAGCTGTATCTGTTGGACTATTTCTTTCACAATAATGCGTCTTTTAATGGTAGTGGTACAAAGTTCTGTATAGTCCAGCTTTCTGTGTGAATTGTATGAGCTGATTTGCTCTGTTGCTTTGCTCTGAGTGGGTATTGCACTGAAAAAGATCACTTGTGACCATATGATCGCTCACCTTAAAACCACTAGCAAATTGTGTAGGTTTTTTTGTTCTCCAATTGATCTAGCCTCTCATGAGTCAGAGAAAGTGGAGCTTCTGATTTTTCTTTTTTGGTAGATGCTGCCTTGTTTCTGATATCTGCATCTTCTGTGGCCTGCTGTTCTTGTTTTATCTTTCTGGTCTGAATTACACAGTTGCTTTTGTTGTAATTTAACTCACTTAAGGATCTGGTTTCATGGATGCCACCAAACTGACTGAGTCTTCAGTTCCCAGGGAATGCAGCTGGGCCATGCAAAGGTGCTATATCCATATTAGTTACTCTAATAACAGAATATTTTCCCAAACCAATGGTGTTAGAGACAACCAAAAAATTGTGTATAGTCAAATCCATAATAGGTACAATCTAGTGGATTATTTGAATATGAGGATTCCTTGTTCACTGAAATCTGCCACTAATATTAGTGTAGCTGACTGCTTAATTTATGGGGACAGGGCTGGCATTTAGGAAGATCAAGTGAATTATATGCATGGTACCTCTGTTAGCCTTCCTGGCAGCATACATATTCCAAAAACACTGCACAGTAGTATAAGAAACACTGGTCTTGAAATGGCTCTCCATCTTGAAAAGTCTTGTGTATTGGGTCTGGCTGAGATGGAGTTAATTTTCCTCATAGCAGCCCTCATAGTGCTGTGTTTTGTATTGGTAGCTAGAAAGGTGTTGATAACACACCAGTGTTTTGGCTACTGCCGAGCAGTGCTTGCACAGCGTCAAGGCTGTCTCTCCAACATTCCCCCCTCACTGGTAGGCTGGGGGTGGGCAAGACCTTGGGAGGGGACGTAGCCAGGACATTTGACCCAAACTGACCAAACTGACCATATGACATTTGCTCAGCAATAAAAAGCTAAGAGAAAGGAGGAGGAACAGTAGGTATTTGTTATTATGACATTTGTCTTCTGGAGCAACCGCTATGTGTACTGAAGCCCTACTTCCCAGGAAGTGGCTGGACATCGCTTGCTGATGGGAAGTAGAGAATAAATCTTTTGTTTTCCTTTGCATCCACATGTGGCATTTGTTTTTGCTTTATTAAACTGCCTTGTCCTGCTGAGAAGGGGAGTGATAGAGTGGCTTTGTGGGCACCTGGCATCCAGCCAAGGTCAACCCACCACATCTTGTTACAGGAGCCATCTATTGCCTATACCAATAGATGTGTGAAATTGTGTTATGCTTAGATATGGTTACAAGCTGTGTGCCGTTTTTCTTGGCATGCTGAAAATCCACCCTCTGGAATGCCACTGCTTGCCTGCACACTGTTCTCTGCTAAGCTCTTGTGGCTCCCCTGGCAATCGGCTGGCTTAAAACACAGCAGTGGAAAACATGGAGCAAGCACAGAAGATTTAGGTAAAATAAATGTAAAATCTTAAGACACTGAAATCAGCACAACACTTGTGACGGTCCAGCACTGTCTGGTACCTGAAACTTGCGCTCGTGGAGCTGGGTATTGCAGAAAACTGAGAACTGAAAATGCACAGATGCCCTATTATGACACAAAATTGTGGCTTTGACAGCAAGGAAATGTTAACTCTCCCTTAAAAGGCCATGCAGGTGCAGGTTTCATGGGAAGGCTTACTCACAGTAAACTTCAGTCCAAGTTTCTCACTTAGCTGGTCCTTCTGTCCATCGTATATGAATAAATACCTATACGAAGAGCCCTTTTAAACCATAGCGAAAAAGGATCTGCTTAACTTAATATGTTGTCACAAGCACAAGTAAGCTGACAAGGAATGTATTCAGAGTGGAAATGAGAAGGTTTGTAAAGAGCAAAGGACTAAAATTCAGATGTAGCCTGCTAGGAGGGGCAGTGCAGATGAAAAACTTTAACAAGTTTTATGATGAGACTCGTTAAAAGTATTTAAGGCAAATCCTGTCCATGATAACAAGGACATACAGACACAATGAGCCAGGATGTCCCCTCCCTCAAGTTTTTGAACTACTCTTTTAAATATGTACTATTACCTTGAAGTAGTTCTGGAGCAAAGACTAGATTAATTTCTGAAGCTTGGCAGACTCCCTCATTTAAAACTGATAATATTCTATGTGCCCATAGGCATAACTAAAAAAGTTATGAATCAGTATTTTTAGAGGGTTGGGTAAGAAGAATGGCAGCTGAAAAGAATGTGTTAAAGTCCTTTCCTCTTTGTGCAAGGCTAAGCAACAGTGCTTGTGATCATTTATTTAGGTTGTGTCATTATGGGATCCAAGTTAAATGCAGAACTTTTGACAAAGCTGAGCAGCTCATATGCTCCCCAGAATGTCTGCTGTTTCTAATCTAGCTGCCGCCATCTGTGCACTGTGAACAAACAAATGCACGAGCTAAGTCAGGTGGGTCTTACGCCACTTCCAACAATGAAACACTCTAAAGTGAAACACAGTGAAATATACAATTTCTTTTTCATTAAATTTGAATGGATGCATACAGCTATGGGCCATACCCTGAAGTCTTATAATAGCAAAATCCCCTTTGAAGTTGTCCAGCAGCAATTTACACCGTCAGCAGTTTTCATGGATTTTTAGTCATGCTCTCCTCAGGCCTTGGCTTGAATGAGAGCTTGCCTGAGGAAAGATCTGAATGTGGTCTTTGCTGATTAAATGAGAGATCATTATTACTGTGAGCCATGAAGTGAACAGTTCTCACTGGGCTGGCTTCTTTAGAACCTACACAGCTGTTGCCTCTTCACATATTCATTTTTTTATATATATATATATAAAAATAAGCATTTGTCAGAGTCCTGCTCTATAGCAAGGAGCAGATACAAAGCAAGACTCCATGATGTTTAGAGTACTGCTGGCTTTCATATCAGGATCTTCCTGGGTCCTAAGGAAAGCTTTTATGGAACCAGTTCTTCTTACCCTTGAAAATTGCACCTTATACTCTGGTCAAGATCAGGGACATGTTGATATAAGGGAGACCAGGGTGGACATGTTTAGGAAGGATGTGATCATTCTGCTTTTTGCTTAACCTCATCACTGCTTTGGATGTCTTTCTGCCCTACTTTTCTTTTGTTCGGTTGCAGATATACTTTGGTTGGAGATATACTCAAGACTATAGCTTGATATAATTCCTGTGAGTAACTTACAGTAAAGTTATTATATGGTTTTTTGTGTGTCCTGTAAAAAAAAGCAATAACAAAATGTTTTCAATGTATCATTAATTCAGTTTATTATAACCATAAAACGTATTGACTAGGAGTAGTATTAGGTCTATGCTTTTCAACCCATTTTTCTTGCTACTGCAATAATGCTTCAGCAAAACTACTTCTTTTTCTCCTTCATGCTGCATACTTCCTGCATATTCATTCTTCTGCTAATACAAGGGGGGAAGTTACGATGCTGAAAGCAAAACTTTCACCCTCTGATTTTTCATACTGAAAAGGCTGTATGATTTAGTTGCTGTCTTCATTAGTGTAACTGAAAAAGGATTAAAAATGTGCAAGTTGCTAGAAAAGGGCAAAAGCAAGAACTATCCATAAATCAGTAAAGGCTTGAGGACCTTTAAATTATTTATTTTCAATTATTATAGTTAATAATAATTTAATGTAGCCTAGAATAAATGAATTGATTATTATTGATTTTTGTGATGACTTCAGAAGAGAGA
>VYZW01040229.1:0-23669 GCA_013401315.1 Balaeniceps rex | reverse complement strand
GCTGTTGCCTCTTCACATATTCATTTTTTTATATATATATATATAAAAATAAGCATTTGTCAGAGTCCTGCTCTATAGCAAGGAGCAGATACAAAGCAAGACTCCATGATGTTTAGAGTACTGCTGGCTTTCATATCAGGATCTTCCTGGGTCCTAAGGAAAGCTTTTATGGAACCAGTTCTTCTTACCCTTGAAAATTGCACCTTATACTCTGGTCAAGATCAGGGACATGTTGATATAAGGGAGACCAGGGTGGACATGTTTAGGAAGGATGTGATCATTCTGCTTTTTGCTTAACCTCATCACTGCTTTGGATGTCTTTCTGCCCTACTTTTCTTTTGTTCGGTTGCAGATATACTTTGGTTGGAGATATACTCAAGACTATAGCTTGATATAATTCCTGTGAGTAACTTACAGTAAAGTTATTATATGGTTTTTTGTGTGTCCTGTAAAAAAAAGCAATAACAAAATGTTTTCAATGTATCATTAATTCAGTTTATTATAACCATAAAACGTATTGACTAGGAGTAGTATTAGGTCTATGCTTTTCAACCCATTTTTCTTGCTACTGCAATAATGCTTCAGCAAAACTACTTCTTTTTCTCCTTCATGCTGCATACTTCCTGCATATTCATTCTTCTGCTAATACAAGGGGGGAAGTTACGATGCTGAAAGCAAAACTTTCACCCTCTGATTTTTCATACTGAAAAGGCTGTATGATTTAGTTGCTGTCTTCATTAGTGTAACTGAAAAAGGATTAAAAATGTGCAAGTTGCTAGAAAAGGGCAAAAGCAAGAACTATCCATAAATCAGTAAAGGCTTGAGGACCTTTAAATTATTTATTTTCAATTATTATAGTTAATAATAATTTAATGTAGCCTAGAATAAATGAATTGATTATTATTGATTTTTGTGATGACTTCAGAAGAGAGAACTCTCACCCTGGCTTAACAAATTGACTGATAACTGAATACATTGTTAAACATTAGCCTGGAAGTAAAAGATAAGAAAGCACATGCTTTGTCCTCTGATCAAGCAAGTTGTCAGTCAAAGCTGCAGAAATATAGCTAAGGAGTTTAAGAGCTGAGGGAACAAAAGTTCAAGACCCAGGAGGGGAAACATAAGACCAGACAATATGCCAATTAATGGAATTAAACCAAAAAGATTTAAAAGGGGTTTCCCTCAGGAGACAGCATGAAAGAAAAGACAACAGCTAATTCAATAAGGACAAAAGCACAAATGAGCTAACTATGAAAGGATCAGAATATTTACAGATGATGGTGTCTGAAGAATTAAGGAACACTAGCCTGCAATTACTGTGAATTTATTATGCCCCAGTAGCATGTTCTAATTTGGTCTCATCTATCCTCTGAACAAATATGCTTATCCTTAAATTCCAGAGCAAAAGAAATAATCCCTTTCTAGTTGCAGTCAGACTATGAAACCGATTATGATCAGCAGAAATTCAAAGACTATAACAAACAAAGGCAACTTCACTGAAGTTTCCTGTCCATCATCTGTATCAGCATTTGCAGGCTTCACAGCAATTTAAGGTTTATTTTAGCAATGTTGTGTTCGTGAAGCCCATGAGCAATACAGGTCCTCACGCTCCCCTTCCCATGCAATGCAAGGCAGAAGGATAAGACGGAGAGAACAGCACACGAAGTCCCCTTTCGTATCCTGGACTCCAGCAGGCATGGGTGTGAAGGTGTGCATGCAGACAGGAGTTGTTCCTTGTGCTGGGTTTATTGCTGAGGAAGCCAGGACCTCTCCCAGGAAGGAGGTCTTACCACCCAACAAGAGATGCCTTTCAGAGGAGTTTCACACACTCTGCAAGGAGCATCCCTGGTTTTAATAACTATCTGAGACTCACAAATCATATTTTACCCTACACACTGTGGAGGTATTTTAAACTAGGAAAGGGGAGCTAATAAAAGAAAAGTAGGAGAAAGTTTTAGTGTCTCTGTGATTGAGATTCAAAGTGCTTCAAAAATTTAAACTTAACAGAACTGTATGTTCAGAAATCTGCATGAACCAGGGAATCTGCATGAAGAGGGAGATGGCCCTCAGCGGCCCCTCCAGGACAGAGGAGTACACTGTCAGTGAGCCTCGTTTCCCTCTCAATCCTTTTGAAGGGGGAAAATTTCACTCCTTTTTGCTTCTGGTTTCCCACTCTATCCCATGTCAGGCTGGTCCAAAGCAAATCAGAACTCTCAACTACTCATCAGCATGGCGCTAATTGCTGATCTGCATGTCCTTAACAGTGTTGCTTGCTTCCCATAGGAGGGAAAGTGTTAGTGAGCTGGACTGTCAGCTCCAGTGAAGCCTCAGCATCCCATTTTGGAAGGCAGGACTGAGGAGTTTGGTATGACAGAGGTGGCTTTCTGCTCTCTACTGCCGCAGCCTCGTCCCAGCTACCAGCAAGGATCGGGGGGTTTCCAAGCCTGCCTTTTCTTTGTTTTGTGAGCTCCAGTTGTCATTCTGTTTCCAGTTTTGCAATACAGAGCTTCCCCCTTTTCTTGCTGGAATGTAGCTTGTTTTGTAACCAATGTTTGAAGAAAAGGCAGGAAAATGTAAGCTGCCTGAGGTAATTCTGCTCCTCCAGAGTTAACAAAACCAAATATGCTGGCATAGCAAATCCAGACAAGTTTGTAAATGCGAGGAGTTGGAAAACCCATGTTGTCAGGGTCAATTTGCTACCACGACATTTCCAGAACCAGGGGAGAATTTCCCCAGCAGTAATTAAGCTGTGCCTCTCTGTACAGGGACAAGCAAAGGGGAGATCACACAGTCTTAGGAAATCCTGTACTGTCACAGGCAGGTACTCTGCCCGCACATTAGGTATTTCTCTGTTCTAACAACTATACTTCTACCACTTCCCCAAAAAGAATTGCAAAGCCATTACTCTGTGTTATGAACTAATCATTTGCCAAATTAATTCCACTAAATCAAATCCCTACTGAGTCACGTGTAGAGTGGTGTGGGTGGATGGTAGAAGAGGGGAAGAGGAAATATTGGCACTCGTAAATTTAAAAAAGAGCAAATTGATATTTTTTTTTTAAACAAAAATTGCTTCCTAGATGGAACACTGTGTGCTGTGTTTTGCCTGGAGCAAATGTTTATGGCTGAGTTGTAAAATAGAAGTTTGTGACATCTCATAGCACTGCATATGCACACACAGACACGCACACACACAAGGCAGTTTCTGTCCAATTGCTTTACGTCAGATTAAATCTCTATTGTCTTGGCTATTAGTGGGTGTCTTGGGAGGCATCAGGTTTGAAAAGGTCCTTCATCTAATGCTATTTTGTGTCAGCTTGTTACGATGATCTGTGGTCTGCTTTTGTTATGCCCTCCATGGCACCCATCAGTACTTCAGGTAACAGCACAGAGAACAAAAACTAGAGTAGTCATGTCCAGAGGAGATATTTTAATGGCAACTCTAAAAGCAGAAACGGTGCTTTGTTTTGTCAGAAGGTTCAAACAAGTGCTGAACCTTATCTTAGCTGTGTATCTTTATAGGTAATGCTAACTGAAAGAACTCAATAATCACCAGTGTCATTCTGCAGAAACATGAATGATATAAGCGCCATCAGGAGTTCACCTTATTTATTTTTCCCTTTTACATCACCTATGGAGAAAGTGAAGACTTACTGCTTTTGCATTTTTTTTCCTAATGTATACTGTATAGCAAACGATCATTACATGGAGCAGTGCCAGCTTGTGGTTCTGCAAATTGCAAATGTTGCAGAAGAGTGGTTCATCAGTTGTCTTGGTCAGTGTTGCAAAACTAATTTTCTTTTTATATTGAGGGAAGTGCTCGCTGCTTTGACACAACACAAGCTGTTTTGCCTGCACTGTATAATAATGAGTTTAGTCACTATGGTCTTCCAGACTTATCTTAATAAGCAAAACAGGCAGAATAGTAATTCAGAGATTGTGCTGACTGTGGTCTCCATATAGATTTTGAACTGCCTCTGCAGCTGTTGTGCACATAAAAATCTATGCTGTAAATGTATGTAAGGTGGAGATTGTGTCTTGCTCGAAAATTGTCTCCTGAAAGCCACGAAGTTCAGCTTGTGCTCAGGGCTGCCCCCTCCCAACAAGCAGAGTCTGTTTCCATCCTGCCCAGAATCACACGTGGCAACTGGATGCCAAGAAATGAGTGAAAGCCTTGCAGTGGGGAAAGGCTCCTCAAAGAGTTTTGAGATTGCGATGTGGGCTGAATGCAAAGTGTCTCTGACTGACAGATCCATTACCATTGAAGACTCAGGAGGCCAACCAAAACTCCCGAGTTAGGGCACTGGAAGGCATTTATTTCCCTCTACCCTTCTCTCTCATACTCATGCATACACGATTCTGTTTATAAGAACAATCAGCAAGGCACACCTCTGCAGATGTGTCTTTGGGAGTGGAGGTCACACTATCCTTTCAAAACATCTTGTTTCTTCCTGGGAAGTCTTTTGCTTTTTTTCCTTTCTTGTAACTCTGTAATGACATTATTTACTATTGATAGTAAGGGTAACGCAGGCTGCACCAGACGAGATAAACCTAGGAAAACCGCTTTTGCAAATGCGTGTGGTCAGAAAGATGAAGAGGTACTGCATGAGTGATGAAGGGACACATCCTTCATCCCAGATACATTAGACCAATGCGTAGGAAGTAAGTTTCACTCCATGAGAGTTTTAAAAATATGATTTTTGTTCTGAAAGCAGAGAACTTCAAAATACACTACAAAGGAAAGGGTCTATTTTGAAGTGAAGTGTATGAGTCACGTGAGACAAAATAAGAATTGCTCCCATCCATTACTACTTCTTAGGGGGAACCCACAAAGCCACCCACCCCCTTGAAAAAGATAAGTAGCATGTGAAATTTCCTCAAGCTGCTACTTTGCAAAACTCTCCTCTGGCTCAGGTAGCTGTGCTCTTCTTCCTGCTCACCAAAGGGAGTGGTTGATATTCTCCAAAATGCAACAGCTGAAGCCCAAGAAACCTAGCAAACGGGTTCTAACACAAGGGGTGCCCAAGAAACCATCTCTCCTGGCAGCATTTCTCTTCAATGACAACAACAAGGAACCTGAGGTAGGAGGCCAGTTTTTGTATCTATCCTCAGGGGACATCAGTCAAATGGTTTATTAATTTTGCTGAGGTCAAATGGTGATGGTCTTTTGCATAGTGGACTATTTTTTTCGTTGTTCCAGGTTACTCTATTCGAGAGTGACTTTCCTAAGTGACTGTTCAAGCCTTCAGATCATTACCTGTTACAAACTCAATTCTCAATTCTTTTCTGATTTATGTTAGACTAAGTCACAATTAAGCCTAAAACCCTTGGTGTGGTAAAAAGCAAAGCAAGTTCAACATATGAAGCATTCTGCAAGCATTGTCCCAACTGCAAATTAGTTCTGGTTCATGAGGGGCTCTCTGGAATAGCAGCTGAATTACAAATCTTTGTAAGTAGGATAGTGATCAGCACCTGCTCAGAGGCGTAGCAGTTGCCAATGGAGTCTTTCTGTTCTACAAATAACAATGTGTACTCATAAATGCATGTTCTCCTCTCCCTGTTGTCAAAGGCAATGAGAAAATGCAAAGCAGTGAATTCTCATCAGTCACTTGCATTTCGATGTCTGTTGCCAAATGTCTGTCAGTCAGTTCTGGGACAAGGGCAGGAAAGAGGAGCCGTCTGGCAGATGGGGGAGCAGAGGGGGGAGAGTGGGAGAGGAGCCACCCACCCCACCAAACTGCAGGCAGCAGCCACAGCCGCAGAAAGATTGCTGCCTTCTGAAGTCAGGGTGTTTTGTTGTGCTTTTTAGGGTTTTGGTTTTTTTAACAGATACAGGCCTCATCACCTCCAGCACAGCCTGGTCTGCATTTTTTCATGCTGGGTTTCCCAGGGTGTCCCTCAGTGCATGGCAACTGAAGTCATCACTTTCAGGTTTCATTACAGGTAACCAGAAAGAAAGAGGACTTGCTTGGAGTCAGGACCTTGAGAAAGACCTCCTCATTGCCCTCCTTCCCACGGACTTGTTTATCTGGCCACAGTAAAACTGTCTGTCCTCTGTCAGGTTTACCCCCTCAAAACCCTTTCTCTAAGTAGCAACTTTTGAGTTAAAGTGGACACTAACACTGAGGGATAGCTGACAAACCAAAAGACAAAATAGTGAGCAAATTTAACTCATTAAGCCCTTAAAAGCCTATCCACCATATTTGTTTCTGTGTGCAGACAGTCCATGAGAAGACTGTAGCTTCCTTCCATGTTTGGTCCCAGAAGCTCTTCATGAAGCTTGTTTATACCTTGTGATCAGAAGTAGCGGTCTCACCCCCTAGGCTTTTTGTTCTCTGAATGGATGAGTTTGTCATACAATTCAGTCTTCTAGTGTAAATAGCATTTCTTGTGAACTTTTCTATTCACTTTCAAGGTGTATTTGTGCGTAACAGCTTTAAAGTGTTTTCTCAGCACTTACGGTTAATAGAATTTGATCACAGCAATCTGTAAAAATCAAATCAAACACAGAAAAGAGTGTCAACACAGCAATGTTTTAAAATGTGTGTGTATACTCAGCAAGGTCTGGGAAGGGAATTACTTTGTGGATGGTTGGGGGGGTGGGGTGGAGGGTGTTCATCTGCTTTTCCAGTGTATCTTCAGCTCCAGAGTATTTTGTATCCAGACTCATAAACCACAGAACACATTCCAGAAGGGACTTCAGAAGATCTTCATCTCTAGCTCTTAATTTCAAAGACTAAAATACTGCAGACAGATGTTCATCTGCCCTGCTCTTAAGATACTCCAAGAGATTCTGCAACCTACAATCTATTTTGGTCCTCATACTCCTTTCGACCCTTATTTCCTTAATTAGACTGTATTTCCTAATGTCTAAACTCAATCTCTTCAATTAAATGACTGCAATTAAATTGCTGCAAGTTAAGCTTATTACATCTTATCCTCCCTGCAGCGGACTAGAGGACAGTTATTAACTTTCTCTTTGGTTACGCATCTTTCTCCCTCTGTTTTCTCTTCCATAGACTAAGCAACCCCAAATCTTTTCCAAATACATCATGTTTCTTAGTCTTCTGTTCTCCCATGAACTCTCTTTACCGTTTCTCTATCCTTTATAATTGTGGTACTCAAACTGTACATAGTGTTCTAGCTGAAGTCTTGCCAAAAAAACCCTGTTATAATTTGTTTAGGAGCAATCATGTCTCAAATCTTAATCATTCTCATCTAATAGGATTTATTTCCACCATCAGTAAAGAGCTGCTGAAACATTGCAAAACCACTAGAAACCCTTAGGAAACCAAATATTCTGAGTAAATTTCACATCAAATCTTCCATGTGAGGTAGTTGTAACACATTAAAAACAGTCAAGATCACATACACCATCGTACTTGTAGTAACACTACGGCAGTTGAGAAAGAGCATTTCACTAACTTTTCTCTAAGAGCTTGCTTCAAATTACCCATCAAGAGCACAGTCTTGGACTGTCTGAAGTCTGATTTACATTAATTTAATTCTAAGTAAAGAAGAGATCCCACATTACTTCAGTGTCTGTCCTGTACTTTGAGTCAGTATATATATTTGCAAGCTTCTAGCTATGGATTGTATCTGGCTGTATGCTAATGCTACTCCAGAAATAGGTGCTTTGAGCAGTTCTTAAGAGGCTGTGCATCAAAACCAAACATTTCTTGAAGTTAGGCCAGTTCTAACAGTGTTCTATATAGAAAAAAAAACCACAACACAGAAGTAAGTTGCAGCAAGGTAAAATGTTGTATTTTCATGGCTTCAGAACAAAAGATTTCAATATTTTACTTTTAAAAAACCTTTTTTCTGTTACAGAATAATGCTGAAACTATATGAAATGTTTCACATGCGAAAATAAAATAAAATTCTGTAACATCTCTTTAACGGTGATCTGGAATTATTTTTCTTCAATGTAGATACAAAATGAGGCTCATTTCTGAAATTCTTCATGGCATGAGACAGTCCTCCCCATAACTCTATTGACTTCTCATGCAAAGACAACAGCTCAAATCAGCCTACCTTCATAATTCAATTTCTAGCCAGTAATGTAGTGTGGTATTTTTTTGTTTATCAACTGCATCCTAATAAATGTGATGTATATATACGGTGATGGCAGGGGTAAATGCCAATATTCTGGTATGTGTCCATTACTTCTATTTGTCTTGTATATGATCAAAATTACTAGACAGTTGGCTTATAGTTTGAAGCAGCTGGACCTTGCAAGGCAGTTAAGTTTTTATTTGTATTTTTCTTTTCTTTCTGTTTTTCAACCTGGACAATTTTAAAGCACCAGCTGCAACAGCACAGACAGAAATAAATCATTAGGCCTAAGCAGACAGGCAGGACCATCTCAATCTGATGGTCAAAGCCACCAAAGCCAATACTTTCTTGAACTACGCTGTTCAATTCTCCAGTTTGCAGCCTGGCATTCCAGCTTAAACCTATCTACTTAACTGTTTATTTTGGCTAAGATGTGAGCTTTTGGGAGCATCTGAGGTGTTGGCAGCAGTTCTTTTCTTCCAGACTCTGCCCTCCAGTGGTATCCTTCATCAGAAAGGTGACACAGAAAACTAGGGAGGTACACACTGCAGCAAAATTTGTCAAGGGCTATCTGTCAAAGCCCATTAGAAACATGCTTTAATACCTCACCAAACTACATTTAAAATTATAACTGAGCATGAACTACTATAACATCTTTGTCTTTGTAGACTTCTGTTGTTTCTTATTTTTGCTTGTGAAAAAAAAAGCTCAGGAACATCCCAAGCTTTCATACAGTATTTATATTTTTCTACCCTCAGCCCAAGGCTGGAACATAAAACGAAAGACGAACAACAAGAAACAACTGTTCTTGAATGTCTGAAGATCCATGTTGAACACACGGCTTTCAACTTGTTTTCTTTTCCAGATTGGTTCATCTCTGTCTCTTTATTTTGTATAACACAAAAACATCCATGCATGCACATGTATGAGTAATTGTGTAAAATTATACATAATTACAATGTTAGTGTTTCCTGGAAATCAGCAGCCTGAAATGACCATGTTCTTGCACTCTCCCTGGTTTTCCTTTCCAAATGTTAAACGTTTTTCAAAATAAGGATAAGAATAACTTGATTTTCTGCATTATTGCTGCTCCATTAATATTGATGGTGATGCCTTTCTACATTTATCACCTTCTTACCACATTTCCATTTAACAGTTCATATCTTAAGACTTCATACAAAGGCACAAGGACAAATAAATACTGTTAATTTAGTGCTCTCCTGAGTGAGCTTTATGATAGCATTTTTGAATGACTTTTTCTGTTAAACAAAAATCATTCTAGCACCGCATCTTATTTATTACAGCCATAAATTCAGATACCAAAACCTTTTTTTTTTCCATAATATCTGTCATGATTACAAATATATCTATTTGGATATGAAAAAACTCTTTTTTGTTATAGCACAGTACTATACTAGAATTCATGGTACTAGAGTACACAATGCTACATGGTTGGTACTGTAGCTGCAGGCTGGTTATGGGTACCTCAGGGGTCTATGCCGGGACCTCTCTCATTCAATATCTTTATCTATGACCTGGAGGAGGAGATGGTGTGCCCTCAACAAGTTTGCAGATGACACTAAACAGGGGGTGCAGTCAATGTACTCCAGGGCAGAGTTGCCTTTCAGAAGGACCTAGAGAGGCTGGAGGAATGGACCAACAGGGACCTCATGAAATTCAACAAGGACAAATGCAAAGTCCTGTACCTTGGGCAGACTAACCCCCTGCAACAGTATAGGCTGGGGACTGACCAGATGGGGAGCGGATCTGCTGAACAGGGTCTGGAGGTGCTGGTGGACAGTGGGCTGAACAGGAGCCAGCAGTGTGCCCTGACAGCAAGGCAGGCTAGCAGCATCCTGGGCTGTGCTAAGCAGAGTATAACAAGGGTATCACTGAAAGTGATTATTTACTTGGCACTTGGTTAGACCATATCAGGAACACTGCAACTGATTTTGGGCCCCCCATGAAAAGAAGGTTGTTAATAAGTGAAGCGAGTTCAACGGAGAGCCACTGGGATGGTCAGGGACTGGAGTACTTGCCCTCTGAGGAGAGGCTAAGGGATCAGGTCGTATTCAGCTTGGAGTCAAGATGGCTTTGGGGGCACCTAGCAGTGTACCCCCAGTACCTGCGGGGAGGTTATAAGAATAACAGAGTGGTGGTTCATCACGGGAGGATGAGAGACAATGGGCATAAATTAAAGTAAGATAAATTGAGTGTTGATATAAGGAAAAACTTTTTCTTAATGAGCACAGTCAGGCAATAGAATAGGTTGCCCAGGGAGGCTGTGCAGTCTCTGTCTTTGGAGGTTTTCAAGATCTACCAGGCTAAAGCCCTGAGCAACCTGGTCTGATCTCACAGCTGATCCTGCTTTGAGCAGGAGGCTGGATAGAGACCTCCCAGGGCCTTTCCCACCTCCGGGATTAAGTATTTCTAAGACATTCCCATACTGATCCCTGCATCATCTTCCAAGCAAGGTAGAAGGTATGTCTTGAAGTCATGTTTTGAGTGATTGAAACAGGTCAGTGTGTCACAGTGTGCCATACCAATAATTTTCAGAATATTGAATGTGTATCATCACTTTCAGAAATGGTAGCAAACATGAATGCAACTCAAGCCGTTAGTAGGTAAGCTGTTCTTTATCAATAAGGTGTCCTGAATTACTCTTATTGGGCTGTTATTCACTCATTCCCACTTTACCTGTCCCCATCTCTGCTGGGCTAGCTCAATTGTTTATTCCACCAAACAGTAAGCCACAGTAAAGAACACATCCAGCTGAAAAGCAACATGCATGAGAGGGATAAAAGGGGCTTTAGCCAAATCTAATCAGACACATAGAACCATGGACTGGTTACTATCCAGAGTAAAATAGTGAGAAACATCTACTCTGTTTCTACATCTATTTCTAGATCTTATGTACGATGCATGTAAAAGTAGCTGCTACTTGTGAAAGTTTTAAGGTAGGACAGGTTTAAGGTACTCAGACAATTTGTCATTGGTGACACGGATTGACATGCTGTGAGAGAACAAAAAGACTAGCCCAACAGAGTTAATGTAAAGTTGTCAGACTAACAGCTGAAACTGTCAATTTCGAACATGACTCATGGCCCAAAATACTTTAATTCCAAGAGGGTTAGGAGATAAAGCTGACTCACCCGTCAAAAGGGTCTGCTTTGCAGGAGGAGATATGTGTTATCTTGAGATGAATTTGGGAGTACATTCTCAAATTCAGTGTATTTACAAATAACATTGAAAATACAGTGAGCAGTGAAGTATAAAGTTTGTTGATGCTAAGAAGTTATTCAGTGTAATAGGAAGAGATGGTACTGGGGGAGTGTCCACATTAGCATGTTAGTTTTTATCAGGAATGTGCTTTTGAAGCAAATTTTATGATTCTCAATTACTGCACTTTATTTTACATTGTCAAAAAGTCTTTGAGTGCATAATCTAGATTGCAGTTTAGGAGAAACTAAGCTGAAAGATACACTCTGACTACTAAATACTTTTCAATCTGTGCGCCCGAGCTAGCCCCAAGTAACCTCCCCACACATACACCCGAAATGCATATACTGTGGATGTTGGATTCTCAACATCAACTGGTTCACTCTAAAATTAGGTCACTTTAAAATCTGTTTTTACTCAGCTGTACCACTTACTGATGTACACAGTAGCAAAATGGAGCTGAAATTCAGTTTAGATAAATATAGAGCAATACATCTTGGGGAGGTGGGGAGCCACTCCAGTGTTATGTGTAAAATGATGGGCTCTCAGCAAGATCTTGGGAACATGTTAGATCCATGAAAAAACAGCTAAATTGTTCTTGTACCTCAAAATGGATAATCAAAGGCAAGAAATTACTAAGCAGCCTAGGAAAACAGGTAAAAGAAATCCACCACATCCTGACATGGATGACATGGCAAAGACAGATAGGTGTTGACTCTTCACGGTCTTTTCCAGTACAAGAACTGTCAGCCAACAAATGGCACTTGTCAGAGCCAGGTTCAAAACAAAAGAAAGTGATTATTTACCCATCAGGAGTGCATTGGTGGGTGTCACATGGGTACAAAGTATTTTTCCTTCTCTTAGTATCTGCTTGTGCTCAACTGCTAGGACCAGACTTGTAACCTAGTTGGACCTACAAGCTGAAACAGAAAAGGTAAAAAAGACAGGTAGGACTGAAGGAAGTGTGGATCTAAGAAAACTCCAAATCACTGTATTTTAACCTTCATTTGCAAAATCTTCTGTTCCACAATCAAAATCTCTTTCTGACCTCTCAGCAAGGTCAGTAACAAAGTAAGACTGCAGTAAGAATCTCAATAACTTATTCCATATTTGCCATCTTGAACATAGCATGTTTTATTTAATGTTTTATTGTAACTATGTATTCTCAGTTGACGGCTGTGAGTCAGCAAAAGAAAAGGTAAATTTAAGGCAGTAAACCTTTTAGAGCAATGTTTCCCAACTTGTATTCCAAGTCCAAGAAAGCCTACTGTTAGCAGAGGCTTAAATCACTGTATAGGAATGTCCTCACCTTCCCTGGAATGCTTTTAGGGTACCTTGGTTTGAAAATTACTCTCTCCGAGGTTGAAAGGGACATCTGTTTCTTTTCATTTTGGGTCCTTGAGTGCAAATGTTGAGTAATAGCCAGCTTCAAGAATAGCTGTCAGTCTATCAGACTGAACTCAGAGCTGGAGGTGATCAGAAAACAAGAGAAATCTGTGTAACTTAAAGAGAGACAGAATGATGCTTAAAGACACTTCCCCCTAAGCAAAGCAGAGTCCCTGCCTGAGCGCTGTTCCAGACACGCTGAGGGAATTTGACTTTGGGGGCTGTCAGACAGGCAAGGTAAAGATAAAAGAATTAGTATAATTGGAAGATGCAGTTTGCAGGAAGCAAAGAATTGAGCTTTTTCGTCACCATTCAGTTTGTTCTGGCTGAGAGCACCAGTTCTCTGCTTGTTTCTGTACTACATTGTTCTTTCTGCTGCTTTCTGTAATTTTGTATATATGCTTCCTGGCCTTGAAATTAACGTACCATCTGAGGCATGTCAGCTCTTAAAAGTAGAGCACCTCAAACTACTGCTGTAGCATGCATAATTCTCTTGGTTCAAACCACCCTGATGGGAGACAATCGAAATAGAGTTACCCCAGGGAGGAATTTGGCCCATTAAGTCTAGCGAGACCTTATGGTCCATCAAACACGGCCTTATAAACCCAAAAGATAAAAATCCACCTATATTTTATCTTCCCTTTTTAAGTCTCATAATATAGGTAGCTGTCATTTTCCAGCTGCCTATTCAGTTGATTCATGCTACTTGTATTGATGACTTTAGCACTTTTTTCCTTTTGTGCGAGGAATTGGCCTGAAATGCTTATTGTCTACTCACTGTTTTAACAACTTCAGTGCCGTGGATAAAGTACGGCTTTGCAGAGAGTCTGGCATTTCATTTGCTTCCAGCTGAGTGCCACGACTTGTGCTGCATTTTCTCAGTGGCTTGAACAACCTTGACACCTACTACACGGCCACCATCAGAGGGATTCAAAGGGGTCCTGAATGGAGAAGTTGGGACTCTGGTAGCTTGTGAACCAGATCCATGGCAGAGTGAGCTCCACTGCAGTGACCACGAGAGTGCTGACAATGTGATGTGCATGATCCTAGTCAGGCAACTCTGTAACTGGAAACAGATGCTTATTTGTACCTGTTGAAATGGGAGACAGAATAAGTAAGCTGAGAATGTTCACAGAATCACAGAATCACAGAATCTTTTGGTTGGAAAAGACCTTTAAGATCATCAAGGCCAACCATACCTATCCACTACTAAACCATGTCCCTAAGTACCTCGTCTACCCATCTTTTAAATACCTCCAGGGATGGGGACTCAACCACTTCCCTGGGCAGCCTGTTCCAATGCTTGACAACCCTTTCAGTGGAGAAATTTTTCCTAGTATCCAATCTAAACCTTCCCTGACGCAACTTGAGGCCATTTCCTCTTGTCTTATCACTTGTTACTTGGCAGAAGAGACCGACACCCACCTCACTACAACCTCCTTTCAGGTAGTTTACAAGAGCAACAAGGTCTCCCCTCAGCCTCCTTTTCTCCAGACTAAACAACTCCAGTTCCCTCAGACGCTCCTCATAAGACTTGTGCTCTAGACCCTTCACCAGCTTCATTGCCCTTCTTTGGACACTCTCCAGCACCTCAATCTCTTTCTTGTACTGAGGGGCCCAAAACTGAACACAGTACTCGAGGTGCAGCCTCACCAGTGCCGAGTACAGGGGAAGCAGTGCCGAGTACAGGGGAAGTTCTCAGTCCTTATCAGGTTCTAAGAAATATTTTTTAAAATCCACTAGTGCCTTTTTTCTGAATTGATTATGAATTCTCTGGTCATATTGTTGTATATAGACAATCTTCTTATTTTTATCTTTATCAAATGCTTGTGACATACCAAATCCAGAAAAATTGTCATGTTATAGAATGGAGGACTGCTTGTACACATCAAAATGGAAATTTAGAAGCCCCAGTATAAGGATTACTTGTATGGGCATGTGTGATGTTCAGAGAAGTACTGAGATGGAAACTGCTATATATTGACCCATTTCAACATTAAGTGACTATCCAACCACCACTGTAGAGAATTAGCTGGAGCTTGTCATTTTACTCAGTCCTGCAATGACAGACTTCAGTGAGAACCTGCACTTTTGTGAAAGCTAAAGACTGAACTATGTGAAGATAATTTATAGCAGGAGGTGGCCTGGGGTCTGACTGACGGTCTCCTTTCCTCCTCACATCTGCTCTGTAAATTCTAATGGTCAATAAATCAGTTCACTGCTAGATATGACTTGAAACTATACCATGTCCCCACACCAAGGACATTGGGGTAGCCTGCTTTCTCAATGCTCAGAGAAATCTGCAGAGAAATAGGCACCAAATAAAAGTTGCAAGGGGCCCTGAGCTCACTGTCATGGCACAGCAAGGGCCAGTAGCTCCCGTGAGATGGGTCGGTCATGACCAGGGTCTGCCCACAGGGCATCTGGGGATGCCTCCTCACTGCCCTGCACAGGCTGAGAGCTGGCACCAATGCCCTCAGTGGGATGTTCTCAGGGCCCTGATAATAGTAATGTTCTCATAATAGTATAATTTATTTGAGGAGGTATTTTGGATATCACAAACTTGGATATCACAGTAGCACAAAGAGACCAGCCACATAAAAAACTCTCCCTCTGCAGTGGAGCATAAAAACACAAAGACTGTCTGAGCTAATGGGCTAACAGTAAAGCTCATATTGCTCAGTTTTCTCCTAGAAGCTGGTGCATAAGAAAAACATCTCACTACGTAAAAACAGTCTTTTCGTTAAGATTGGTAACAACTCCAAATTGATATCCGGCTATGTAGTTGTATGAATTTATGGCAAGAATGTGTGGTTTCATTATGAGAAATGAATATTGATGTCTGTAGTATATAGACACAAATTGAGCTCTAATGGTTTCCTAATAAAGTAATTTGTTCATAGATCACAAGGGGATACAAGCAAGAAATTTTTAATGGTAAGGCCAAGGTAATTATTTTTCAGCATCTAATTACACCTGTACAACTGATCTGGGCTACATTTGCTGAACTAAATGATGATATAGAATGTCCCACTGAGGTTCACATTCATCATTAAAAGCCAGTTCCCGGCCTTTGACAAGAGGGCAGAGCAGCTCCTGAGAGGTAATTTAATATAATTAGGAGGATATTATGTTTATTATCTGCACACTGTGCTTGCTTTAGATTAAATCCGACATCTGGAGAAGTAGAGGGACATTTTTCCCAAAATTAGCCTTGTCATCTCAGATCAAACTTTGACTGCAGTTTATTCTCTGCCCATCTCTAAATTGCAGCTAATGAGAAGGAAGAAGCCCATCACAGGAGTCACAATAACAGTATGTGCTTGGTGGTCTTAGAGGTCCAAAGATAGTTTTATAAGGTTCATAGAGACATGCAGGGAAGGGCTGACCCGACTTTGATGGGCACTGTATGTAGAATATTGCTGTATTTAAACCAGTGGGTTGGTATTTTCAGTACACACCGCGTGTTTCGCAGAAAATTCTGTGCCGTTTCATTTTACAGGATAATGACCAGCAGACTTTTTCTGTAAGTTTGTTTATGCAAATGAATCTAACCTGTGTTTCATGGTAAGAACAGCATTTTAAGACCTGTTGTCGACCTTTTGCTGCCTTGGCAGTCCATACACTCCAATGGAGCTGCTTTTTTTCCATGAAGGAGTTCCTATACTTTCTGAAGAGGTGGGGAAGTTGTTGTGCACCTGAGGACAAGCACAGTTTGAGCAATATTTTTATCCACTTTTTGCTCTCCAGCCTGGAACACCAGACTGGCAAATTCAACTACACTCTTCTTTACTGCAATGCCTTGAGGGAAAAAGGCAGTGAAGGAGCCAGCAGATCTGAAGCAGAGTGGGGCAGAACAGAACTTTTCTTTGGAGTGGAACTTTTCAAGGCAAGATGAACAGCAGGAGATGGGAAATTCAAGAGATTTTAATGACACCCAGCAAAGGGGTTTTCAGTAAATATTCATGTAGTTTTTCACAGCATCTTGAACACATGAAAGTATCTGGAAGCCAAGGCAGCAAGACTCCACAGGCTAAGTAAGAACACTAACAAAGAAGAAAAAAAAGAGTGAGGTCTGGTGGGAACTTATTTTAATTAAAAGACTTTTTATTTCAGTAAATCATCCACTTGTTGTGCTCCCTCCTTCCACTCTTTAGGGATTTATTTCCTACAAGGTTCCCTGGTCCTTTTCTCTGAGCAGATCTCTGCACAGGAACAGACCTGGACTCCTGCAATGAAAGGGGGTGTTCGGGCTGGTCATTCAGGGATGAGGTCCTGCTGATGCTTGCAGGTCTTCTCTCCCATGCTGCTGTTCTTCTGAGGAACCCCATTGCAGTTGCTGGCAAGGAGAAGAAAGGGGTGTTTTTCTTGTACGATTCAACCAACCCCTTCAGTGAGTGGGCAGATAGTCCTGGCTTGTTTTAGCACTTGTGCTCTTTTAACTTCCACAGACTCCGCTTGAAGTTGGTGCCCCGTCACACCTGGATGCAGGCATAGAGCAGGTCTTCCTCCCAGCACCCTGTATGAGCAGGTCTTCCTCCACACCCATCTCCGTGTCTTCTCTTCTCACACCCACTGGTTCATCTCTTCATTCCAGGTGGTGCAATATATTCCCAGACAGCTCCTGTGCTGCTGCTTCTTTGTGATGAAATTCAGCTCCATCCCCAAGTCAGACTCGTTTCCCCCAATTATCTCTGTGAAGATTATCTGAAGAGATGTGGTCAGCATGCATTACAAATTTGGTTTATAATTTACCTAGATTTTTAAAACACTTCTTTCTATTACTCAGTTCAGCATAATAAGTATGATTTATCCACAATGAGGGACAATATGAGCTAGATATTAACAGGAAAGGTTTTTCTACTCTCTATATAACTGGTGCTGTAGTGCTGTATAGGACATTGTCACCATGTGACACATTTTATCCCTGTAATGCTATTAAGAACAGTATCAAAATACCTTATTTGCTTTGCCAGTAGCAGTCACATAAATTAAAGATGCCCAGAAGCAGCTTACATTCATATCTAGCAGCTTTGAAAAATGGTGTAATTTTGATTGCAAGTAGTGCAACAATCTCCTTTGTGATATAACTCTTTATTTGATTTTTTTTTCTTCATTCTCCAGCCTCAGCTTTTGTCAGCTACAAACACTAACGACCAGTTCCTATTAGCCACGTAGATTCTATCCAGAAATCAGAGCATGGAAAACTAACAGAACTTCTGCCTTGTTTTCCTGTATTTTCAATGAAGTTCTGGATCTGTTCATTTAAAAGGGATATGGAATTGACTTCCCTTAAGTTTAACATCTCTCTCCATCCAGGAGAACCTCTTTCTGTTTTCAGTGAAAAACCTCCCACTCCTTATTTGCAAAGTGTGACTAGGTGTATTAGTCATGTGACAAGCCCACTATGAGTTTTTAAGTGAGGTGACCATCTCAACAAGTGAGCCAAAAGAAAGAACTCTTTCTTTCCCTCAAGTTAGTTAGACTGTCTGGTCAGGTCTTTTAAAATTATTTTTTACGTGCTGTGTTTCCACGAGTAGCAGGAAGAAATTTGCCTGTGTCTCCAAATCCTCTGGTTAAACAGGTAAATCTATGACATCTTACTGATATGAAAGCTGTATAAATATATGAGGCATCTCAAAATTAAAATAAACAATCAAACCGAGAATCTACAAAGAGTAGTATATTTTAGCCATCATTTAAATGTTGTGTCAGAGGCTGGAATATATCTCCTTATGGGAAGATCTGGATGATTTAGTGGTACATCAGTTATCAGACTTCTTAAAATCCTGATTTATTTGCTACATAAAATAAGAATTTCCTATTTTAACTTTGGCAATGCTTTTACTGGCTATTTTTTGCTCAGTACACCACAAACTCCCAATGCAAATGATGTTCAGCCTTTCATCCAGGACACATCCAAGCAATTGCTCCTGCCTTGTCCTCGTCACAGAATGGATGGTACCTGGATTGGCTCTTTCGTTTCATCAGACGGATTTAGTAGTAGACTGGAAGATGACTGTTCTGTGTGACGGCAACTTCCAAAGGGTTGAAATTAGTCTGTATTTGATGTCAGTCATTAGAACTAGGTAGTCTGTGCTGTGGGTAACTTAAATACAAGGCTGCCAGCAAAACAGGAGCCTGTAGCCAGACAAATAGTTCAACAGGCAAAAACTCTGGGCCAAATCTCCTTTCACTCCCCGTCTTTCCACAACCTCCTTCCTCCCCTCTGTTCACAGGGGCAGTGTTGGGCCAGCGGCCACTGTTTTCCCACCACAGCTGCAGACTGGCAGGGCTGACACCCATCACAGGCAGAAATCCACTATTTGCCTTCTCTTGAGCCCTTTTCCCTGGCACTGACAAACCTCGGGAGCGAGCATACATTGGTGGCTCCCAGATGTATCTTTAAAGCAGACAAACCAAAAGGCTGAGACACACTGCTCAGAGAACAACCAATGTAAATTGATCTGTGCTGATTTATAGCAGCTGGGGATTTGGCTCAGGAAGGCAAGCAGTCTGATGGCATTGTAGAGGTGAAACTGCAGACAGGGTGAGGCCCGCCATGTCTATTATGTAAAATTCTGGGATGCAAGCACTGCTCTCCTCAGAGGGAAGCATCCTGGTCAGCCAGGTGCAAGTGCTGTCTGGAATTCATTGGCATCTGAGTGCTTACAGCTCCCTGCTTTAGAGCTGTAAATCAAAGGGATGCACACTAATGTTGAAGAACATTGCGTGTGTCAACTCATTAGTCAATGGAGTCGGAAAGATCAGCGTATCAGTCATGAAGATATATGAAGTCTGCCTCTTAATGATGTTAGCTCGTAGGCAGATTGTGATGGAACCTTTGTGGCCTGATGACTGTGTTTAATATGTGTAATCCATACCCCAATAAATCTGTGACTGGCAAGAGAGCACAGCCACTTTGTTCAGTTTATGGAAGGAAGCACACCAAGCATTGTAGGCAGCATTAACATTTAACAACACTAGGCCAGAATATTGAGAAGCTCTTTATTGGATCCAAATTAAAAAATAATAATTATGCAACAAAAATAATCAGTGTGGTCTATGATGCTTTTCAGGGCAGGATAGACAGCCACTGGAGCCCATTATTGTTGCAGTCACGTCAGTGTCCGTAGGAATTGGATGTTCCATGGACTGTGTGCAGCATTAATCAGTCTAGAATTTGTCCCTGCTCAAGGGGCAGCAGCTCCAAGTACAGGCAGGAACTGACTTGCATCAAAAATGTCATACTGACACATTACTGGACAGAAGAATGAACCAACAAGCAAAGAAAGAGAAAGTAATGCATAATAAGGATTTAAAATGCTGTTCATTCTTGAAATGTATACTAGAAAAAAAAAGCCTCTTCAAAAGGAAAAGAGCTTGCAGCAAATCTGCTTATTTATAAATAACTATTCTTCGAAATTGTAAAGACCCTGACAAGGGCCAGATCCTCAACCAAAGTGAAAGGACTCTTCCAAAGTAAATGAAGCCGCATAAATGTATACCAACCAAAGATCTGGCCCTACTTAGTGCTCCAGTTTCTTTCTGCTATGGTTTGCCATTGTAATAATGTGGGAAGTTCTGATTTATCTCTGCTCCCACATGAAAAAGTGGAAAGCTCGTTCCAGTTTTTAGAAGGCATTAGTTTTCAGGCAGGGCTCTCTGATAAAGCAGCAGTAGCAGGTGGCAGTAGCATTCCCGCCCACACAAACTCTCTTCAGTGACTGGAGAGCCAAACTAATTACACTAGAACTAGGAGAACGGTAGCACATATAGGAGCTAGACTGGATGCAGGAATGAATTGCAAGTGTTCTTTTAATTACTGTATCATAAACAGTGAACCCTGGTTCTGCTTTGCAAACAAACGGCAGTGAGATAGCCGAAATAGGTGGATCTCAGAATGAATGGTCCATTGAGATTGATACAGAAGACCACACACTTTAGAGAAGAGGTTGTGAATTGCTTGTAGTACCAGCATTTGGTTCATATTTATATTTAAAAAGTCACATCCTTATAGATGTGAGCTATTTTTAACAGAGATTAAAGCAATCAGGCCACCAGAAAGACTAATTCGGTGCACTACCGAGCACTGGCTTAATCCTGCCCCAGGACACACATTGATCCTGAAAGATTTTTTTGGTTGAACTGCAGAAAATGTTGAAATATCTCTGTGAATATGAGGCAAGCAGTCACTGAACTTTGTAGCATATGAAAACTCCAGATAAAGGTATAGGGACTTAGCTGACAGCACTGAAACAAGCTTATCAGCTTCTGAAGGTGTTATCAGTGATTTTAAATACTGCCATCTGAGAGACATGGAACATAGAGCTGTACTTTTAAATCTGGATAAGAAATTCAGTAATCAAACATGCTTACAGAACAGGGCTTTTTAAATTCATCTTGTGTGTCCTGTATGACTTTCAAATACTATAATTTTTCATGTACACGTTTATATATATCTGACAAAGAAAAATGAAACCCCAAACTTCTCAAATGTTTAACAGTATGTATAGAAAGCTAAATCCAGCAGGAAAAAACACCTGTTATTTATCAATATTTTTGCCTGGTAGTTGCAGTTTATGAAGCTTATCCTTCATTTCCTGTTCTAAACTGCAGGACAGATAATGTACATCCAGCATTTGACACATTTCACCTTACAAGTATCTACCTTTATTCAGGTGACATTATTCCTTTAAACACATGCATATCAGTATGAGGAATTAAGCTTACAGCTAACTTTGTCTGCTTTATGTCAAAGTAGTCTTACTGATGATCCATTCAGAGGGAAGCACTGTCAGAGAAAAGGGTAGCCACCACTGATTTTATGTGTGTTCTTCAGGATAGGTTGGTTAGAAGACAACTGACCACTGGCTGGAGGACTTTATTCAGCCGACATTGATTTGGAGCTGAAGAGGGAGGTTTCATCCTGGCAAAAGACTGAGGTATATACAAAGGAGACTCTCTTAGCCACCATCTTGAGGAGAGAGAGAAAGGCAGAAAGCTTAGAGAAAACAAATCCTTCCTCTTTCTCTGCAACAGAGGAGACATTTGTTATCTGTGAAGAAACAAAGACACTCATTTGCTTAGATGTATTTATCATTTTCTATATCTTTATGTTACCAGTATTGTTTGAAGCAGAAAGAATGTTTTAGATACTTCTCTGCAAAATCCCTGCTGTTTTATACCATAAGTCCACTGCTATTTTGAGTCAGAGTGAAAGACGATCTAGCCCAGCATCCTGCTTTGACAGAGGACAATATTGGATACTCATGAAAAAATTTTAGAGCATACAGTGATGCTTACTAAGCCCATCTCCAGTGATCTGCAACTCAGAGACTTCATCAACCACCGGTTTCTGCTTGTTTTTAACATGTGTTGGGGGTCTGTTTTTTGCCTCCTGACTTTATCTAGCCGTAGGCATGGCAGTGCTGTATTTGGCATCCAGACCATACCATGGCAACAAGTTCCATGGTTTGACTCTGTTTCTTCTGAACCTGATGTGGGGCTGTTTCATTTGATGCCTTGTTATGCTTCCACACTCCACCTTTTCCTGGGTGCCCTAGAGAAAAATATCTGTGAAGCTTTTTGGCGAGGATGGTGAATGAACTCACAGAAAGTCTGAAATGCAGAAGGTTTGAGCACAAGGAAGCTGAATCAAGGGGTCTCATGGGGTAGGATATTCCCCCAAAATAAGGCTTGAGGTTGAAGACCAAGGAGCCTGCACAGAATAAAGGAGAGCCAAAATCACATGAATTCAGTGTCTGCACCAAACATTCAAGGGTAGTGAATGCTGGGGAGGGGTGAGTTTGACCAGGGCTGTGACAAATGGTGACAGCACTTTGGAAGACTTCCAAAGGAAATGCAAGTACGGGATTAATACATACTTATTTAAGATGTACTCCCAGTTCAGGTTTTGGGCAAACCTCTTTTTGCTGCAGGTGCACGGCTGGTGATCAGAAAGTTAATGCAGCAAAGCACCTCTTATTATCTTTGGCTCTCTTATTCTAACTGGCTGTCATTCAGAGAATAGGAAGTTCAACACTGCGTGGAGAATTGTCCTCTCCACCTGTCAGTGATTAATTTCACACATTCAGCCATCAGGGACTCTGTAGGAGATTCTGGTTATTTTTCTTTCCTGTCTCAAAGCAGAATTTACTGTCTGTACTTTGTATTCATTTCTAAATGGCTTTTCATAGTTTGGGGAAAAAAGCCTCGTTATTTTTCTACTGTTTTAATAATGCTTTGGAATTAAAAACATTTGCATTTGTTGCATTTGAACCAAAAAATTTATGGGCTTAATTTTTCAAATGTATTATTAATCATATTAACACAAATAATCTTCAGCCACTTTTTTTTTCCTCATTGAAAAATAATGAATAGATTGTTTTTCCTTCTCTCCCCAGTGCTCCAAATATGGATTTCTTGTTATTTGACTGGCCAAGGGAAGCTACGTCTAAGGCCCAACTGATGACGTTTCTCCTTTTGCCCACGGTACAAGGTGCCCAGAACGCTTCCTCTGACAAATCTCAGATGTCCCAGACATTAAGGGGAACAACTGTTGACCTCAGCACAACTCCAATCCTCAGGAAACCCTGGTTCTGAGAAACCACGAAGCCCCCAAACCACTCTGTGCTGCAGGTAAACAAATCTTTCTGATACTTCCAGCCCCTCCTGAAGTTGCCTTTGTTGAGCAGAGGCTTTAGCTTAATTTGCTTTCTGAGAGATTGTGGTTGTAACAGGATTTGTAAAAGAGCAAGGTAATGGGGAATAATGGAACGTGGTAACAAGACAAAGGTGGCCGAGATCCAGATGAAAAGGACAACGTTATTCCTGAGAAAGTAGCTGGAGANGAGCTGAGCAGGAGGGGAGAACAGGAATTTGGATGGGGAGACTGGTGGGAAAACTAGCATCTAAATGGTGTATGAGGAAGAAGAAACAGAGGTCGTAAGGTATGAGGGACCCATATATTGGAAGTGGATTTATTGGTAGAGTGGCAGGGGCTTTAA
>VYZW01040227.1:1914-42974 GCA_013401315.1 Balaeniceps rex | reverse complement strand
GGAGGGGGAGGGGAGGGAAGGAAGCTAATTTAACAGTTACAGTTTGTTTTTTTCAAAATTTTCTGCTGAAACACCAGGACACTTTGTAGTTACAGCCTCCATTCTTGTTCTGCTATGTAATTGCAAAATATATTTTTAACAATCTCTTACATGTTAAGAAGGCAACAAACCCGCAGATTTTCCTCTTCTCACAACATGAAATGAACATTAACAGGATCTTGGATGACCAAATAATGATTAACTCAAGACAAAAAGTAAGAGAAGTCCTATCATAGGGATGACTGCCTGTTAATATTCCTTTTTACATGTTTTTTTATTATTAATGAAGAGAAAAATCATATATATTTGTGACAATTCAGAAAGTCTTGTGATATTTTTTACTCAGTCTTATTGTTTCTTTTGCTAGGAACAAGGGGGAGCAAATCTTTAGGTACTATGCAGGGGAAAGACTCATTTTAACCATCAAAAGGTGTGTTTAACATATCCTAATAACCTGTTCACCATTTTTATTCAATTATTATTCAGTGATCAGAGACATTCATAGAGTGCAAGTTGTCAAATGTAAAAGCAAGTATCTCAAATAGGTGGGTTGAACTGTCCTGTGGAGATGTTCATGTCTATCTATGGAGACCAGAGAATAAGACTAGAAAACTAGCTATCATAATACACCATTTTGGGGGTAGTTTTTCCATAATGTTCAAACTAATCTCAGAACTTCGGTGTCAAAGCTCACTGGTTATCTTGGACACTATACATATTTGCTCTGGTTTTATACTTTTCTTTATGCTGCTGCTTTTCTTTGACTGCTCTTGGATAAAGAATAGTGAGAAAAATGGACCTTTTGTGACCCAGTTTAGTCATTCTTATGTTCTTATATACTCTAAAAATGACACAGAAGTTCCACATGTAGATCTTTGGCAGAATCCTATGGATATTGTATAAGAAAATAGGACTAGATGGGAAAAGGAAGATTATGCAAACCTACAACTATGAATAACCATAGTATAGATATTTAGCCCAGGTTTATCTAGTATGTGCTTTCCAAAACCCACACAAATACCATACCACAGCATGACTCCTAGCTTCTATAATAATTGTAAACTCTTATGCAACCAAAAGCTATTATATGTTGCAGGAACAGTGAACAAGCATCACCAATATCCCAGAATATTGCTATAGGTCAAATCAGTTGAATGTGCAGAAGTTGATAAAAAAATCTGAATATGTTTTTGACAATTTGAATTTCAATTAAACATATTTTCATACAGCTCAGTAAGCAACCCCAGAGTTAATTTCTTTACAATTAAGTCTTTAATGTTGCAAATGGTGAATCTATCACAGCAAATAATTTAATGATAGTAAGGTTGGTCTGCTCTGTTTATTCCTTGCTAATTACTGTTCTTTAGATATCTGCTATAGCAACTGTGCCTGATAACAATTTTTTTTTCTTCTGTTGATTTAAGTAACATGACAACAAATTTCCCATCCTCATTGTCCTGTTTCTCTACTGCATTCAGCAGTGTCAGCTTGATAGTACATTCAAAGATCACAGTTATGCCTTTGATTTCTACCCTTATTCACGGACCATCTTCCCTGTACTGGCTGATCACTGCATTGTGTCTTATCCTTCATTTTTTTAATAAAGTCTATTCCTGTCAGTAAGCATCAAAGATAAATAGCTGGTCAGAATAGATGGATGCTAATTGAAATATTTTTTACACAAGCTCTAAATGGATGTAGTCTCTGAAAATACTTGGTTCCTCTCTTTCTAAGTTAGCTAAGGTAGATTTCTACGTTAATAAGGGCGACGTAATCTCTGTGTGGGAAGCATTGAAGAAGCCAGGAAACCACATCACACAAAGCTGGAGTCACTTGCTCCTCTAGGATATTTTAGACAAAACATGTTTTCCTAAATGCATTTGGACATTAGAAAGGTGACTGTAGCTCATACTGTTGGAAGAGATGTTGTGTACTGAACTATAAGGATTCTGAGGAAGACCCAAGGCTTATAGCTGTGTCTAGCAAGTAGAGTGCACCAATAGAACTGGATCTATAAAATGATAGAGATGATGCTGAGGATCTGACATCCACAATATATATTTTTAGGTACTTCTGTTTTGGTTTGGGGTTTTTTTCCTGCCTTCAAACTAGCTCTAACATTGTCCCAAGGACTGTGTCCATTTGTGCCTGAGATGCATTAGGTGCACTCCTAGAATTGCTTCCAGTTGCTTCCAAATGTGTCCATCTTCCAGTCTGGTTTCATCTGAAAGGAATCCCAGTCAGGCACAGAAAGATTAGTATGTACTTACAAAGGATTAGTGAGTAGGAGAGAGGAAGTGTACACTGTATTTGTAAGTGCAATACTGGAATACTGTATTTAGTTCTGGTGTAAACATATTACAAGGCTATTCATAAAAGAGAGAATACCTAAGAAAATTAATCTATGAAAGCAAATAAGCTCTTATCAGAGAAAGAAAACAATTAAAATTAACCTAATTACATGTATAAGTAACTTCACAGAGAAAAATACTGTCTATTAACTAATATGTTACTCTAGGGAAGAGAAGATAATCCTGCAGCTAAGGCCTGGATAGAAGTTGAATGTAAATGAATTTGAATTATAAATAGAGCAATATATCCATAACAATGATTAAGCATTAAACCAAATTATATATGGAAGTGGTGAATTCTGCATCTTTTAATACCTTCCAAATAAGATGCTATGCTTTCCTGGCAGACATGATTTTGTCAGATACGAGTTACTGGGCTCATTATGGAACAAATGAATTAAATTACATAATATGATAAACATGAGGTCAAATTAGGTGATATAGTCCACTCTCTGAAGACTCTATGTATTTTATAACTCTTTATTGAATAGAATTTCTTTATTGTGTTTCCTTGAGTAATGTTACCATCATAGATTTATGGGTGATTTTAATATGAAATTGTTTACGTTTTACACTGTTCTGGTCTGTGAGTTTAAAGCTGTCAGACTCTTGGATACTTCTTATATTGTTATGCTTATTATTACATTCCTTGTCTGCTAAGCAAGTTGCAGCTGTGTGCAACAAGATGAAAATATTTGTACTAGTTTTATCCACAACTTTTAAAAGAATATGGAGACAAAAATTTCCCATGGTAGAAGAACAAAATTTCTCCCATATCCTGTTTAGAGAAGTACAGTTCTGATAGCAACTGCATGCAATATTAGTGTGTATCTTATTGTCCTAAGTGGAGCTGATCAGTTCTCAATCTTTACTTCAGCTATCTTTATCGCTTTTAAGTGAGATTTCTGTTTTAAATCACTGTTGCCTAAATACATGCTGGGTCATTTGCCTTTTGACAGTCCAGATTGGGGTCATGATGAATTGTGCCAAGTCTTCCATCTTACACCCAGAGGTTTCTCTAACTGGAAGTCATGGTACACAGCAGCTGAGGAAGCAGGAGCTTGTGAGCTCTTGAGTCTTGCTTTATGATGAAGCTGAGATACACTCTGAGCATATATTTTCCTGGGATCTCAAAGAGTAGTTCAAGTATGAAATATGGGTGTAATCAGAAAAATGGAGGCCACCATCCTCTGACCATTAATTCTGCAACTGTACAAAATTAATCCAGATCAGACACGAGCGCAAACCTGCATTCTTGCCAAATTGGCTAGAGTTCAGACCACCGTTATGCTTTTATGCTTCCTTTGTATTAGGTGCAAAAAAGCAGAGGATACCTGGCATCCTGGCTTCTGGCATCCAAGTTAAGTTTCTCAGTCACTGTTTTTGAACAAGTTTGAGTGAGTAGACACAGATTTTATGAATCAGGACTTTGTGTCATGTGACTTTAATACTTCTTTTTCCATCTTGTGTTAGGAACTATTGTACTGTCAAAATGGAGATTGCAATTGAGATTCAGTGAAGGATTTCTATAATGAGAATGAATTTAGGTGGAAGTTGGTTACCTGCATCCATAATGCTAGTTCTGAAAATTTCAGCTAAGTTTGGAATTGCCTAGATGTCTCAAAGGCCTTATATATTTGTTGATCGATTGATGTTTACTTTTTCATTTGCCAGTTGCTTACAGGTGTTTCTTCCACCTCCTCAGAATTGCCCTAATCTTGAAGTAGCTCAATGCTTGATTGCCTCCCCTAGATGAAACATGCTAACAGTCCAAATAGTCAGAGAAAACTGTTAAAATCTGTCTTGGTTTTGAATCACATTATAGAATTTTAGTAAAATAGTATTTTAATTCAACATGTCTTTTTAAACCTTATTTGGTATTTCATTCCCTATTGGATTCTGCAGATTTCCAGCATTATTTTCAAGTTTCTTATTATGATTTTATGGAATTCTACTGTTTACGGTTTCCATTCCATTTTTTTCTCCCTGCATAATATTAGGTTGAGACCAGTGAAACTTAAATATACTTGCTCTACTATTTATCTAGAGGTACTAGAATCAGCCCTTATTAAGTATATGGAGAAATGGGTAGTTAAAAAATGCACTTTGAAGTAAAGGAGAACCAGGTTTTGAATTTGTTAGCATTTTAATAGAGTTTTGAAACCACAGGTATTCAAAAAGTCAGAAAAACATCTTTTTTGATGAAGTGAACAGATAATACCCTTTAAAACTTACTTTCCCTCAGGATACTAAAAGGACAAACCTTGTTATTTCCTGAAATTTTTTACACTAATTCAGTGTATTTTTCCTTAAAAAAAAAGGCATTCATGTTTTAAAATGAATAGCTTAACAGACCAGATAACGTGCATTTGCTATTAAACAGAGCTTTGCTTTAAATATGCTGTACTACGAAAAGTACTAACATTATCTGATACAGTTCTATGCAACACAGGAAAGCTATGCTTTTAATGAAAGAGAAGCTCCTCACAGGCATTAGTAAGAAATATCTTTCTAGTTTTAAAGAAGAGGACTAAAAAACAAAGTGAAGCAAAACAGTGCAAACAGTTTATTTGCATTTAAACATTTCCACAAAGACAATGAGAGAACTTGGTTTAGGATTTAAAAAAAAACTCAAAACAAAAAAACAGAATTACTTGAAAACCATTTATTGTGTATACAGTGTAGAAAAGTGACTCCTAAACTCTTTTGATTATGATTCTTGTTGCAGAGAGCTGAATTTCTGTCAGAGTCCTGATGCCAGCTCATTATGCCATGAACTTACTTGCTGTCATGAGTCCTAGTTCAGTAGCAGCTTATCTTAAAGCATGTCAGGTTTGAGATGGTCAAAAGATAAGAGTTTTGTAGAAATATTCACAATTATGTAGTAAGGGGATTCAAATATGGATGCAGATATCTAAAGAGGATACTTTAAGAGAATTTGAATGAAAGGTGAGGAGTTTTTCTTCTCTCACATTAGTGTTATTATAGCAACAGAAAACCTGCTATTTGGTGTTTGTCAGTAAAGATTCTGTAAGAGCTTCAACAGGTAATTGCAATTTTCTTTTTATGATGTCAGGAAATATTTGGACCAAGTGAATAAAAATTAAACTTAAAGATGAAAAATTAGGAAATTAAATGAAAGGTGCTATTTGGTGCTTTACTGCTTATTTCCTCTTTGATAATTCATTAGGAAATCAAATAAGGTAATTTGGTGCTTGAGTACTTATTTCCTCTTCAAAAATACTCCTCGCAAAAAACTTGTATGGTTGGTTTTCTATTGTTCTGACCAGACGGTTGAAAAACAAGAAAAAAATCAGTAAATATACAAATTTGTCCATATTTTTGTAGCCTGATACCAAATGAATTACAAGTATCTCTCCAGCCTTTAGGAGAGAAGAATGAATTCTTGGGGAATTCCATTGTTCCTACAATAGCACAGCTAAAGCAACCTTTGTCTCCAGCTGTTTTTTTTGTTGTTGTTATTGTCATATTAATTTATATTAACCCTCTCTGTTGTAAAGTAATAGATATTATACATTTTTCTTTTCACAAGTCTGGGCTTATTCACTAATGTGTATTTATTTTTTGATTCATATTTTGGTCCAACATTACAGCACTTAAAAGGAACTTTTCTGGAAGACCGCCTCCCCTCCAAATCTTGTAATTCTGTGGATTTTCTAAACTGAACCAAAATAGGATCAAAAGAACCCTGTTATCTGAGTCAACAGAAAAAGAAGAGGATACATTTGTGGCTTTGATCTTATTGTTTGCCGTGACTTATGATACTACTAGGTGCTTCCTTCTGCTTAGGACTTGCAGCTCATATTCATCCCTTGAGGTAGCATCTGAAGCTTTTTTTTCCCCCCTGTTTTGATAAGAATCAGAGTGGACAGCAAGAGGTTTTAGTCTTTAAAATGCATGTGGAGATGAACCAATGCCTTCCTTGTCTACAAAAGCTCATTTGTTAGAGAAATCACTGAGCATACTAGAGACCCGAATTCTCTTCTCTGCTTGAGAGGTTTCAGAATCATATCAGCCGTAAGAGTGCCTTAAATGTCAGGCTAATAACAGAGAAAGTGAATGGGAGCACACGGGTGCTAAAGGCGCTTACCACTGCACTGCATATGCATGCTCCTTGCTCTTTTCTCCTTTTGCCTCCCCCAATGTCTCTTGATTCAACAGAAAGACCTGAGACCTGGTCTCCACCTTGGAACAGCCTGGTACTCTGGGCACTTAACAGAGCTGCAACAGGCTCTCCTACAAAAATATTTGCTTTAATTTTTTTTTCTATTATTTATATAAATGCAATTAGGATGTTATACTTAGCAAAGAAGAGGTGTCTGTCAAAAGTAACCACTGCAAGAATAGAGTTTCCTTTCATGTAAGTTGAACGTAGAGCGTTTCATTACAATTTCTTCAATTTATACTTTGGACAGTATTGGACCTGATTCTGTAGTTTTCAGAGCTGCTGAGACTGCTTTTCCTTGACTGAGTCAGCAATTAAAAAAAAAAATACTATAATGAGTTATTTTATTTGGGATCTAGCAATTACCTATTTTAAGTTTATAGTGTACTTTTTAGGAAACCGAAGTAGGGACCAGATCCAGGAAAACTCTTAAGCATAATCAGTATATCTGTCTATAGTTTCACCTGTGCTTAAGTTCCCTCACTGTATTGAGTCCTAATTTCTTTATTGGGGAATTAAATTCTATAACTAGATCCTTGTCAAGAGTTGCCTTATTCTACATTCGTCAACAGCTTTCTGTTGATTTTGATTCCCTTATCACTGAAAACAATTACCCATTTGTTGGTCTGAATTGATTAATGGGTTCTCACTGTAGATCTCCAGATAATTTTCTAGGAAGAAGTTAACAGAAAAAAAGAAGAGAAATAAATGAGTTTCTACATTACATTTCCCATCCATTTGTTTTAATATGATAAATATAGCATAACTTTTAAATATTGACCATCATTACTCACCAGATAAAACAGTTCCTCTACTCAGATAGGAGAAACAACGGTCTGCTAACATTTTTCAAAGAGAGTTTAACTTTCACTTCCTTCTTTGAGGGTATTTCTCTGAAGTTATGAGCTATATAATTTTATTACTATTCAACTTTTATGTTACATTTTCTCTTTATTCATCTGTGACAACATACGTGCAGTGAACCTTCAGGAATTCCTCCACCGATTGTACAGCTGTCTCTGAGAAATGGCGGATTTTAAGAAGCACCTCTGAGATTCATTCAAGCACATAAATTAAATTAAAAACCCCCCACCTTTTCATGCCTAATCAAGTATTGCAGCCACCTTACAGAAGGTACATATATTAGATAGATAGGGTTAGACAGTCTTTGGCTCCTAGTTTAACAGGAAGTATTTGAGTCGTGGTTCCAGAAAAGTGTCATTTGAACATAGAAAATCAAGCACTTCAGTGCAGTGCAAACCAGCCAACTGCAAATGCTGAAGAAAAAAGTCTGTGTGAAATCTTGCCACTCTCTCAGATAAAGCAGCCAAAATCTTTGTAAGATCTGATCTTCTATAAGACTAATTTATGAAAAATAGTTAGAAATTTTAAAAAACATATCTGAGAATGTACATGTTGAATGGAGAAAGTGAAATTTTCTAAGGGCTTGCAAGCTTATCTGTTTGAACAAATATGTTTTGATATTTTTGTCAGAAATATAGGGGGAAAACTCACCAGGCATTTTATAGAAAATTAGAGAAATTAATTTGGCTTTCAGGGCTCCTAATGATTAGGTAGTATAATGTGAAGTCTAAACACATTTCATGGTCTTTGCTTTTTGGGAGTTGGGTTAAACAGTGATTTGATTGTGGTCAAGAAGCTCTACACAGTCAGGCAATCTTTATACAACCGTATATAAAGTCTTTGATATCCAATGGTTGGAAAAGTACTAGAAAATCTAAAAGGAAAATGTGTTAGAAAGGCATGGCTGGCTGTTGGAATAACAGGACTGGGGCTGAGCATTTATCTCATGGAGATGAAATTACCATTTCTATGTACTACCCAGAAGAGTAAACAAGAAACAAAAAAGGTCACCCATGTCCAGCCCATTGAGAAACCTTCCAAGACCATCCTTCCTTCTGAGAAGTAGCACTAAGAACATACTGGGAAGGGGAGTGTTGTGGGGAGACAGCAGATATCAGACATCTAAGGATAGCCTATGGCAGCTTAGGAACCTGCCTAATTTAGACTTAAGTCTTATTTAAGCTATGCATGAATTCTGTAGCCCACTTGTTCAGTTCGAACAGTTCAAAGTGTTGTTTCATGTCCTTGGCTGAGTCAAAAGGGTACAGTATGCGCTTCATGTAAACCCTCAAATCATGTCTATGTGTGGTCTAGGTCCTTGCTTGTCCATGGGTACTGTACTGTGCAAGCAATGCGCTATTGGCAGCATCACTCTTACTGCTTCATGTCAGCAGCCAGCAGACACGTCTCATGTTTGTAGGCAGCACGGTAACTCTCGAGCCGTGCACTGAAGATTGGTGTCATAGATGGATTCTGTAAATTTTTATGCAAGAATGGCTGAGTGATTTGTCCTTCGCCGCAAGTCAGACTGGGTAATCAAAGCGGTCCTTTCTGCCCTGGTGTGTATTCAGCCTGTTAGCTGTCTTTAAAGAGAAAAATGTCAGGCATTTATTTCCGATCAGATTTCCAACATGAAAAATAAAGCAGTGTGCTGACATTTCGAAACACTTGCAAATAGGTAATGTGTTATAAAAATTGATGAGGCAAGGAAGGACTTATTCCACATATTAACCAATTCAGAAAAATGGTCAAGGATTAAAAATTGGAGAAGAGAAGCAGAGTTAAGAAACTCCCTTTGAAAGAATTGGCAAATACAAGACAGTAAAGAACGATAAAGTATTTTGTTTTAATCCTTTAAGAGTGTATTGAATTATCTATTAAAACAGCAGCAACAACAACAAAAGCAAAAGCAAAACAAAACCAAAAACAATGCAGAGACTCCAGAAAATACCTCTGGAATTTGTTCTGTGTTTATACACAATATATCATCCTACCTTGTCAGATTCACCATGGAAAGTGGGGGAAGGACAGTAGGAAAGAAGTTAGGTGCCAGCCTGGCCCAAAGGAAATGCCCCTTGTGCTTTCATGCTTTTGTTCATGTCATGGGAGCATTTATGGCACTTTACATGTTCCTCCCTTTGCCATTTATTCAACCACATTGCAACTGAGTTCAGAGTGAAGTTGTTGTCCAGGACTGAGAAACTAGATACAGATAGAATAGAATAGAATAGAATAGAATAGAATAGAATAGAATAGAATAGAATAGAATAGAATAGAATAGAATAGAATAAATTCAGTTGGAAGGGACCTACAACAATCATCTAGTCCTGACCACTTCATGGATGACCAAAAGTTAAAGATGATGAGTAGTAAGCCTCAGAGGAAGCTAAATTCCTGCCTTTTTGGTTTTTTTGGGTATTTTGGGTATCTTTGATGCTTCCTGGAAGAAAAGATGCTTGAAAATTACCAAGGAAGGGTCAATTCTAGAAACTTTTGAGAACTGTTAAAATTTGCCTTCATTGGTGAGGATGACACTTTCTCCCTGACCCATCCTTTTTCCTGGTTTAAAATCAGACTATTCCCATGTGAATATATCACCAGATGTCAGTTAAACAAAAACATATCTTACCTAGAAAATCAACATCATAACTGCTAGCAAAATTCTCTGCTGCTCACAGGCCCAGGCAGAGCCTTGTTCTGTCAAGGCAGAAACAACCTGTGGCAGGAGAGATAAGCTGTGATTATTAGATACTTTAGCGTTCAAAATAAATAGAAAGCTAGCCTTATGGAAGTCAGTGCAAATGGTAGTGATTTCAGTGGATCAGGTTTTCTTTTCTTCTCCTTCTACTTCTCACTTTGTTAGAGAACTAACATGAAATGGTAATTCTGTAACCATATGTCCGACGAATAAGTACTGTCAGAGGAAAAAAGCAAGTCTTTGAAAAGTTAGCTAACTTTGAAGAGTTGGATAACCACTATTCATTGACCACATAGTGATCTGTCATCTGTGTGATTTTTAAACATACATTTACACAGTATTAAAATTGTGCTAGAAGGGCATAGACACTTAAATGTGTGCAAGTTTTTCTGCAAGTCTTCAGCCATTGTTTTCCTTACAATATCTTTCTTGTGGCAGTGATGAGTTTTCTCATGGTGTATTTATTTTCAAAAATATATCTCTCTATATATATTAATATATGTATCCATTGCTGTCGAATAATATGGTAAACTGCTATTGCAATTCTGGAGTGTGTGTACTATAAGGTAGTATAAGGTACAATGATTGTATAAGGTACAACGATTGAGTAATATAATAGCAGAATGTCAATTTAAAATCCATTCTTGTTTCCCAGTTTATTTTCAGCAACATAAAAAAATAACCTGCCCTCAGGATAAAGCAATATGAAAAGAACCTTAATAGATTTTCTTCAATGTAAGCAATTAAGAAAATTAGTTCTAAAAAGGACTGTTTTAATGGCAATTAATTACTTTGAAAGGCAACACCTAGGAGAAGTCAAAAATGTTCTGATATGTGTAAAGCTGAGACTTCCAAAGTTGCAAACATCTTCAGTAATTAAAACCAGATTATTGCTGGAAAATTCTGTTCCTGTTTTGACATTGACAGGATCAGACAGGTGAATTTAGTTCAGATTTGCTTTGTCAGAAATCACAAGGCTCCCTTAGGGCTATTAAATCCTCAGGCACTTTTCAAAGGAAGACCAATGGGAAGAAATGCTCAATGTAATTGATTAAAGGTAGTGGTTAATTCAGACAGTGAGCAAGTAGAAAAATGACCCAGCACTGCTTTTGAAAGGGAGTAAATTATGCCTAGTATAGATTAAAAAAGGTAAATTAAAAAGAAGCCTCATTTAAGAGGGAGTAGAGGGGAATGTTTGTAAAGACAGAACTGATATGGTCAGTTTATTCAATTTTGTATATGAAACATTTAGATAAAAGGCACTTTGGAATGCCCTTGGCTTATAGTGCTCTTTTAGTCATGCCACAGTAGAGGTGAAGCATCTTTGTTTCTCCAGCACAGCTTTCTTGCTTGTCTTTAACTTGTCAAGTATGGAAGCAAAATCAAAATACAGCTCCTGCAAATTTATGAAACTTGATTTATAAAACAGCATATAATTGAACTCTTCTTTCATTGCCTAACATGACTCAGTGACACAACAGAGCTTGTGAGATGCTGGGATCAGTGGTTACCATCTCCCAGATATATGCCATGTCCCAGCTCTTTGGGGTAGATTTATCATCACATGTTCAGGCTTAGGTGTAACGTTTCCATCTCTTTGAATGTGTATGAGTATGAGGTTGAGAGTGTTCTTCCACAGATGTTTTTTTCAAATCAACAAAGTGATTTGGGTTTAGAAACCCTCCCATTAAAAAGAGAACATATTCAGCACAGTCCCGCAAACAGGTGCACTCTCACATGACCGAGAGCAGTAAGCAGCCCCACTGACACAGGAGCCGGGGTCCCATCTAGGGCAAATGTATTTCTTCCACCTTAGCACATGTTGCTCCAGTCTAAATCTTGATCAAATGTCAGCTGAGTGCCATGGCCTCATCTGGACCATCTGTCAATAATGTTTCATTATTTAAAATGCTTAAGCAGTGTTGGGTCCCTGTCCAGAATGATGACTGTCCTGACTTGGGAGCATAGGGATGCTGGCTGAAGAGGCTCGGATATTATGGGTGTGTGGTTATTTTTGGATCAAGACGGACTTTACAAATTTACTTTTGCTAAGTCATTATCAGAGTTTTGCTTCCCAACGGACGGACTTGATGACATTTTTCTTTTTCAAAATAAAATAAAAAATTATACTACGACTAGTTAGTAGTCCATACAAATATACGCATTTGTGCTATGAAAGCTGATTTGAAACAGCAGTGCTGTCCAGACAAAGAGAATCTATCCTGAGAAGTATTTTAGCTTTTCATGAACTTGCCATTCACTGTCACACGTGGTTTTATTTCCGTCATTAAGGCTGCATTTACTTGTATTTTGTTTGTGACCCTTCTCCAATTTTCACAGACAATTAATCATGAATAGTGAAGAAATGTTTGGAAGACACCAAAACAACTGCCTAAGAGAACAACGAAGCCATTTTAGAGGGGCTCGCTTGCTGCAGTGTGGGCAAGAGCCGCTCCTCACCACCTGAGCTGCTCTCCAGGATCCCTCCCTGACGTGGATGATGGTAACAGTAGAAGCATGCTACTCAGTACCATAGTACATTGGTACCAAGAGTGCAGCTTACAGCCTGCATAATTTGTCTCCATCTGAGTGCCTGCATCCCTCCCGCAATCCTAAATCCACTTGGACCACACCAGATAAGCATTCCTGTGCCTTAATCTCCTTAATCCCCTACGCTTCAGTCCCTCCTTAGCATAACAGCTAGGCACCTGACAGCTGCTTTCACTCTACAAGCACTGCTGGATATATGTTCTGCAATGCATTAGCCATTGGCAAAAGTCAAGGGGTAATACAAATGCTGCTCCTGCTTTTGCGTCAGCTGAGGCAGTCGGGACGGGAGCGAGAGATTTCTGGTATCAGAGGGAGAGCAGGCGCGAGCACAGCACTTCAGGTCAGACAGTGCGGTACCTGCCTGGGACATGAGAGGCCCTGGGATGTTTAATGTGGGAGCCATAAAGCGTCCAGAGAGCAGGACTCCCCTTCTACGGGCTCCGTTCATGCTCACCTGTGCAGACTTTTACACATGTCCCTTGGCTTCACTGTGCCACAACTCTCAGCAGAGGGAACATCTTCAGCTTGCATCATGTAAGGTCACTTGTAGTGTGTGTAATGGGTCTTTGGTGACTCACAGTTTGTGCCCAGCATGGCCTCATTTTCTCCTGTTTTACAGCAAATTGTTCTTTGCCAGAAGACAGTTATATTGAGGGAGAAAGGGAAAAATGGGGCAAACAAAACCTCTGAAAAACTTCCTTATCTGCTGTAACACCTGGCCCATGCAACATGTGCTCCTGTGTCATCTCATGTTGCCACATGGCCCATCACCCTCTCTTGGCTACTCTGTAAGGCACGGGCACAAGCACCACTAGTAGACGAGTTTTCTATGCTTAAAGGATGACATAGATATTAAATTAAGGTAACTGCCTGTGACTGTGAAACCCAATTTCACATACCTGAGGATGCAGAAATCCCCTTTGGTCACAAGAAAGCTTGGATTTCCTCTGTACTCCTTCTCTTTGGTGTTTACTGATGGCAAGTTTAAGTGATTAGTGTGTCACCTGTCATGACTCTCTCCTGGTTAGATAAGCAGAAGTTTCCATGCAAGATACTGCCATTGTGTGAAGTGAGAGTAGGGTCACTGCCTGCATGGCTGCCTCTCGTGAGAAATTCATGCTGTTTGGGACCAGCTGTGTTCCAGGTCTGGTGTACAACTATATATAAATCACATTACTGCCAGAACAGACACTGCTGTTCTTTCCTCTGCTAAGTTAGCAACATCACAGGCTGACCACAGTAGTAATTAAAGGTATTTCAAAATTAATTTCCTCTCAGACAGCAAAGGCCACATTCTTCATTAAGCTCAAAATGCACCTCCCTATGAAGTTTTAACACAAGGAACATGTACATGCAAGTGAGATAAATGCATGAAGAGTTTAAGCAATATTTGTGAAAGTGCTCAGGCACACAGCTTTAATGTACTTGCTTCACTCGGTGGAATACATTTTCTTTGCAGTCCATTCTTTCCTCGTTCCTTAACTTCAAAGTAAGTTATGTCAGCACTAAAGCCCAGTAACAGATACTTCAACCATAAAATGTTCTATAAAAAAAGTATAATAACCAAAAGTGGAGAATTTAGATCTGGGGACCTCCTGACCCGTAACTGCAGTATGTCAGTATGGTACTCACCAAAGCCAGGAGCAGCAGGACAGAAGTCCCCAAGGGGCTGTGGAGTGCCAAGCCTGATATTCTTCCATTAAACAGGTTGAGAAACGTTAGCTCACTCCAGCTTCTCGGGTTTAGGGAGGATCACCTGCTGCAAATCTTTGTTGTCTGTAGTGCAGTTTGAGATGGCTTAGAAATATGGTGTGTGTAAGGAAGGGTGGCTAGTCCATCAGGAGTCATATGTCTGCAGGTACATATGTATGTATGAGACTGACTCACTGGAGGGAGGGGTGTGTGTGTGTATATGTGCATGCATGGGAGATAGACAGAGACATCTCCGGGGTACCTTAGGTGAGTGTGGTTTTGGATGCAAAATCCTGCCCCTACCCTGCTCCTAACCAGGGAGCCCTGCTGGGGAAATACTCTTCCTTTACATCACCCAGGCTGAAAGCAGTGGGCAGAGAGCAGCAGGGTGGAGGAAGGGCTCCAGGGAGCCTGTGTGAACTGGGAAAAGAGAGACCTGTATGGGAGCAGGGGCAGGAGTGAATCCCCTTGGTCTGTGGTGCTGCCTCAGAGCTGCTCTTCGTGGCTGGTGTCCCTACCAGTGTCAGCAATGCTGAGCTGTCCCAAGCTTCACCATGACCGCTTCAGATGGGTGCTTTGGGTGGGGACCAGAGCAGGGTGGGAAGATTGGGTTATAGAGTGGTGGGTCACCTCCTTGGGTGCCTCTGGGGACAACTCAATACACTAAAGCTAAGTGAGAGTGGGCTGTTCCCTCTGCTAGGTGAGCACCACCCTTGGGTCACCTCTGAATGCAGCTGCAGCTGCAAAGGGCGCAAGGTGCAGCATGGGCTCTCCATGGCATGAATAATACTTACTTCATTTGGCTTCCAAGAAAACCCACCCTTGATTAAATTTCCTGGACTCTGTTAGTGATAAGACCAGGTGATGGATTTGTTTATGTTATAAATGAGTATGGCTTAGAGGAATTTGGCTAAATTACTCTATAAGTGGGTTTGACTCACAATCGGCAGAGGCTGTTTAAAAATGTGGGATGAGATTATGTCTGGGTGTCATGAGAGGACAGGAAAAAGACTTTATTCTGTCCCAGAGTGCACCAGCATTGCAGATAGCCACGACTAGACATGCCTGAGGAATATGCTACCAGACACTGGCCTGAAATACCTGCTGTGTTTTGAGATCTGAAGAAGAAATCTTTATAATTACTTTAATTTTCTTTTTCGTCATTGAGGCATACAGTTGTTCAAGCAGATTGGATTCAGAGCCATTTTAATGATGTACAAAAAAGACTAATTAGCATGTAAAATAATATCTCAGTTAGTTACTTATTCTTTAAATTTCCTGGGTTTGCTCTGAGAATATGTTTTAATAATTATGCTGGGAATGCCAAATGGTGGGAAGAAAACTCATTCCTAAGTTAACTGACATATGTCTCATTTTGTCTAATCTGGTTGTGTTGATGAGAAATAACAGCTCTTTCTTTTACTCTTTTTCTTTCAGTAATGGGATTGCTCTTGGTTGCTTATGCTTGCTTTGCATGCTTCTCTACAGTGTAAGTTCTTTATCAGGCCAAATGAGATAATAAAACTAATTTGAGACAATAGCCAGCTACTTTATGGATCCTGGAGTCAAGTTTGTATTAGGAAAATGTTATGTTTTAAGGTGCACAAAAATGAAATGGTATTAGATTTATAATTAGTTTTGAAGTAGTTTGGGAAAAGTTATTTTCACAGAGTGTTTCTATAAAGGCAGTACATGAGTTCTCAAAGGGTAAATTAGAAAAAATTACCTGCACTGTAACTTGGAGAATAGGTCCTAAGGAAGCTGTGAGGAAGCAGACAAATGATCAGAAGTGATTTTTAATTTGATTGTCTAAAATGTGGGGATCAAAATAAATGTTTCATTTTGGGAGGGAGTTTGACAACCACATGGATGCAGAAACAGTCTGCAGTTATGAGAGGAAATTTTGTTTGCTTTTACAGGCTTAATCCTTCAAAACTGATGGAGAAGTCTACTTAGTAATTTAAGTTTTTGAAGTAAAGATATTAAAGATACCACATCAAAAATCTAATTATTAAAAAAAAAGCACAAAGCATTGTAAGTTCTATGATGATTTGTTCTGATTTGTATGTTTGTTAGCACACAGGGTAAAAATTTTCCTAAATACATGATCACAAGTTTTAGCATATTGATATTTCTTCTTTTCATCCCTTCTTCTCTATAATGGGAAGTATTCAGTTTATAATAGTTCTCTTTCTGACATGTTTTACCATTCTAAAAATACTGTAGTGTGATGAAGTTTAAGAAATGTAGTTCAGACCATTCACTTAAAGTTAGTTATGAAACTCCAGTTATGAGACAATGTTCTTGTCTGTTCTCTGCTACTTTCAGCATCCTGATAAATGTGTCTGAAGATATTTGAAAATAATCTTAAAAACGAAGCATGGAGAGGTTAAAATGGATTGTGGTAACAATTATTCTTCATAAATTTCCCTGGTATGCCTGATGAACATGGGAGGACAGATAGGATTTATCAGTAATCTCACAACAGCCCAGAAAGTGTTTCCATTTTATGTATCTTAAAAGCCACAAATAGCTCTTTAAACACTTACTTTATTGTAAGACTTGTCTTGTTGCCTGTTGAGGATAAAACGTCCTTGAAAGGCAAGCTGTACAGGAGAGAGGCCTTAGCAGTCTTACACTCCAAGAAATCTGCTCATGCTGAACTTGCTGAGGTTTATGGAAATTTCTAGGACATATTTCATTGTACTTAGTAGTGGTATTATTAGCATCGTAGTATTGTCCATGCTAACATTATATAATCCTAATTTGGTCATGGATCCAGCATTCATAAACTGGTATCTCACATACACACCAGCAAATGTTCAGCAAGAGGAAACCATATCTCCTCATTGCAGATGAGGATAAGGAAAAGTGACATTTTATGCATCTTTGTAAACACTTTGTACTGTGTTCACTTCTGAAGTTCAATTTGCCAACATTACCTGTCACCAAGAGCAGAATGAATTTGCTGAGAATGATGTAAAGTTGTAGCTGTTTACAAATATGCAGACCAACTTAATTCCTTCTAGATGCAAGGTCAGGAATAGAAGCAACTAAAATCTTACTTGTAACTGCTTAGTGAGACCACTGCCCCTTTATGGGAGCCAAAGCAAGTGCTTTAGTTCAGTTGGTATCACTATTAAACTGCAGAAGACAGGTATTTGGGAAAAGGTGTAGATGATAAAAACCTCGTCTTCATGAGATGGTATCCCTCTGTTTCTTTTTCTTCCCATTGCCTAAAATGGATAAAGTGGATAGTTTGCCTCCTTGTTTCATGTCTTTTTGTAGTTCCAACTAACAGTCTATTGATGATAAGACACGTGCTAACAGATTTCCAATGAAGCGTTTGATACAGTGCTGTGTGGGCAATTACAAAGGTAATTGGAAAAGAGTGGATTTTATACAAGAAATTTTTAGAGGAATAAGAAGCTCGCTAAAGGGGATGTGGCAAAAGGTTGTTTGAAAGAAATTTCAGGCCTGAGGAAGATTAATAGTAGAGTTCCTTAATGTGTGGTCTTACAACAGATTGTAATTAGTGATTTCATTAATAACAAAGGATAAATACATGTTAATAAGGTGGAGTCACAAGGCACAAGTCATGGTTAAACCCAATTATTTTAGGTTGCACAATTCTTTTAAAAGACATCGTACTTAAGAGTTTCATAAATGTTCATGGGAGACACTAGCTATGGCATATGTACAAAAACACATGAATGCACAGGTGCCTAAGCATATATATGAACATGATGTTACATCAGAGCAAAAGATAAGGAGAGTAAAACCCCAAACCAGTGCTATTCCTAATCTCCACTATGGAGTAGGAAACATGCATGTATTTCAGTAGTAAATGATGAATGATTTGAACAGTTACCAGTTCTGAGTCACGACTAAATTAACTCAAATCTCTTTCTGATAGAAATCTGTGAAGATTTCTACGTTATAGTAGTGCTTTAAATGGCAATGTGTATAAATCAGTTGGGTTTGGAATAATGGTTGTGAAGGTCTTGTTTGCCTAAAGACCCTCTGCTTCAAGACAGAGATTTCAGTGAGCATTGCCCTCTCCAAGTGATAGGTGTAAATTACATAAATACTCAGGGTAATGGTGTGGACCAGTTTACCAAGTGGGAATGTTCACATATAAAGAGAAGACAATATACTACATTTTAATGCATTTCGTCCATCTTTTTTTGAGATAAGTCCTGAAATTGTGCAGATTCTGGGCATCCTCAACTGAATGCTAAAAGTGCATCCCCTCATTTCTACCCCATAAAAAGTTCTTCATTCCTTTGTAAAGTATATGTGTGTAGAACCCTTCATTTACTAAGCTGAGTGAAGGGTATGCTTTTGAAGGTATATCCATTGCAGCTTTGTAGGACAGAAGACTAGAAAAATTATGCTGGAAAATTCTCAGGGTCTAATGAATAGTTATGATCATTGCACTCCCCTTGCCTCCTCCTCAAGTACATGACAGTGCAGCCTTTATTTTCATTATCTTGTGTCACTTATCTATATAGCAAGCTCACAAGAAGGTCAATTCTTCCTGTGTCTACTTTGCGATTCAGCTCTGTGGGGAGACACCAATGACACCTATGAGTACCCCAGCTCAGGAATTACAAGCCAGCTGCTCTAATTGCAACAGATTTCCATGACAGTCTGAGCAGTGTCCACATGGCTGTAATCACTAACTACATCTCTGCTACACCTATGGTCTCCTGTTCTTGCCTTCTTGCCTAAATTGTCCATGGAGTAAGTCATCCCAGAGAACTGATCCAGACCAAATATAAACCCTGTAGAAAACATAAACAAATGAAAAAAGTAACTTGCTTTCAGCCAGAGCTGCTCCCTGGAGCAGTTTATTGCAGAGAGAAGCACTAGTGCCTGATGAAGGGGAGGGTCAGGATTGTGTGGAAGGAAGATTTGGGCAGGACAGGTTTAGATTTGTGTTAGCTGTCATGGGACTGCGTGCTGAGTCCTGCATAGAAGAGAGACAGATTAGCTCAAGCTCAGCATCAGGTTGATGTGGCTTCACTGTTCTGAGACCTGACATACAACCTGCAATTAACACTGCATGGGACTACACAGACTTACCTGAATGTTTGGGGCTCTCTCAGGTGTTTCTGTATTGAGCTGTGTTGTTGCATGTAGGCATGCCATTTCACACAGAGTGATGTGTTAGGGTGCAGCTCAGTAACCTCCAACATGCACACTTAAAATCACATCCAGCCAGAATTTAACCAGTACATGATGGGCTGGCACAGGGAGAGACTATGCAAAGGCAGTGTCTTAACAGGTTCCAGCTCACGCAAAAGTTCAAAGTCACTTCTGATTAAAGCCTGCTAAGCCCTGAACTTGGAGCCAAGAGGTGCAGCCTCTCTTACGGTTCAGATCAGCTGAATTGCAGTGTCACGTCTCTTTGAGAGGCAAGTTTTCCCACCCTTCTTTGCATTTCCATTGTCACGCTTAGTCTCAAAACATTGTGGGAAAACTCTCCTGAAAAAGGTAGGATTTAATGAAAATCGTTTAGAAGCAAAGAAATCAGTTAGAAAATGATCAGTCTCCTAATGGTGTAACACCAATTCTTTCACTAATAAAAATTGTACTGGGATCAAAATGCACAAAATTCATATAACCACAGGGTGCCTAATTGTAGTTATTAGGAATAGGGTTTGTCTACTAGTTTCTTGTTTATTTCTTTCCTGGTAATTTGCCTATAAATATGTTTTACTGTCCATAGATTTGGCTGAACATTATCAAGCCCAAATGAATGGAATGACTCAGATACATCAATGATGGGAGTTCAGGAGAGGTTTTCAATAAATAAGTAATAAACCAGAAAAAAATCCTATCTGAAAATGCAAAGTGAAAGCTCTAAGTTTAAATGTTCATTTTGGTTTATTACATATTCAGAGACTATCTGGGCCTTGGCTTGCTCTTTTCTGAAAGGCATAAATGTGATGAATTAACTAGTTTTTTGTATTGTGCACTTGAGCTTTACTGCAATTATATCCAGCAATTCTGTACAGAATCTACAGGCATGAAAAATGTTGCTGTTGGACAGTCATACGCTACTAGGATTTCGACTACTGGACAAAGGTATTCCATAGTCTAAGTGAACTCAAATATACTGGGCAAAAAAGTGTGAGACTGAGTCTGAATTTTCCCTGGAGATAAAGAAAATTCCAGACATACAGCGTAGTAACCCTGTGACTTTAATACTCTGCTTGATATAAGAGGCTCTCCTTCAGCAAAGTCAGTTTATAGCAATGTGAATTATTGGAAATCGTAATAACAATAATTAATCTGGATTAATACCACAGTTTGGGCAGATTGCAGGATTTCACTAGGGTTTTGGGTTTTGGTTTTGTTTTTTGTAGTAATAGTAGTGTCTTTAGTTATTATAAAAAGGACTTTTTATTCCCTTCAAAAGGCAAAACTGCTTGGTAGTTGCAGCAAAAGGACCACATGTAATCCCCAAACTATACAGATTACCACTTCCACTCCATTATGCTACCACATAGCTGTATTATTGCCACATTCATCTTTCTTTTCCCCCAAGGTATTTGTCATTTCACATGTATTCAGAAAAGCTGATTTGTTTTTACTGTTCTCTGAAGAAAATTCTTTTTCCAGAAATATATTTGTATTGCAGTACCTCTTGGGAGCCCTAGGCATAGGTAAAAGCCATGCTGTACTACTTACACTGAATAAACACAATAAACCACAGCCCTTTCCAGAGAGCTTCCAGTGTGAGAGGAGAAAGGCAGCAGACAGCTGCAAAGGAATGGAGTTGTGTCTCTTCATTTAATAGTGCAGAAGGCAGGACCAAATCCCTAGTCTCAGCCAGGTCTTCCTCATAGCCAAAAAGTGTTATGGACACCTCCAGAACTGCTCAAAGATAGAAATGCAAGTGGGGTGAACCACACTTAGAAGTCACTATTTTTTCCCAAGGGAGACTGCACTGACTGGCTCAGATTAGACATCCAGTTTCTAGTGACTAGAATTTAGCATCTTAGTGCTGTTTATCATCGCTAGTTTTACTGCTGTCTTTATTTGTTCATAAACAGCCTTAATTCCAGCACATTCCCTCACTATGACCTTTTGTCCTAATACACTTGTAGAAAAAAAGTCTTTCTCTTCCTTATTACTTCATTAGCTAGTATTAACTGATTCTTGTTTATCTCACTGATGTATTGTGAGTGATGTATTGTGAGGAACAATTAATGTTTGTGTACTGCTTTGAAAATTAGCATCATTGCATCAAATGCTAGTTTGAGGAGAAAGATGCTTTTTGATGTTCTTATCTTTTTTGTGCAGGCTTTAATTGGCTCTGTACTCATCTTCCTCGCACTCTTTCAGTTGCAAGTTCAATTGTTTTTTAACCTTAGATCTTTGAGCAGTTTCTCTAAAAACACACAATAGTCACTCTTGATCTGACCCATTCATCTCTTTCAGATGTCTGAGTGCCCAGAGAGAAGGAGATGAAGACAATTTTTCAGGTCACAAGGATGATATGATGGACATGTATGCTGGTTAAGTGGAGTGAGGAAAAACTTTTTGAGGGGCTGTAGGGAAGGGAAAACAGGATTACCGTTAAAGAAATGTGGAGAGAAATCTCAGTTGTGCTTGTCCCTGTGCTTTTGTTTCCTGCTTTAAGAAGTCCTTCACTGGAGAGAGTCCTCCTCATATGGAGAATAGGAAGTTCTTTTCATTTTTGTAGGAGTTTTTGTTTCTGAGTTTCCTATTTGCTTCAGAGGGATGAGGGGGAATACAAGCAGAACGACTGATTGGGTGATGGATTTAAAACCTGAAGGAAAAGAAAAAGGTAACGGCCAGCTCTCCTTGGACTTGGATTTGCCTTATTTCTCTGTAGAGGAGGCAGAATTTTTTCAAGAATTTTCAAATTGTGAAACTAAAATGGACAAAACCACAGAAAACTTGTGGTACTGTAGAAGTATTACAAAAAATTGTGATATACAAGACGTCCCAAAAGTATTTGTATTTCTAATTCCAGAACCTTGAGATCTTGTGCCTGTTCAAACAGCTAAATTTGCTTTTACATCTTTCACAAAAATGCATGGTAGTTTAAATATACAAACACTAACAACAAACAAGCAAAAAAATCCAGTAGACAAAGCTTGTTGTTGTGGCCTGACAGTGATCTGATTACCTGAATTTTATGCTCTGGCGAGCTATTTTCCAAATGCCTGACCCTGTGAAAGCTGGAAAACATATAAATGTTATTATCTCTCAGTTGACTCACATTAAAACATTAACATTTTGGAAACTCATACAAAAAAAAAATCTGAATAAAGTACATAGAAGTGAAGAAAAGAAAGAAAAGATCCAGTCCTAATAAGTCTGGAAAGAATTTCTCTGAAAGAGGATAAGAAATACATCCAGACCTGAAGACCTTTGCTTTGTCTGGTTTTGATACTACATTTTCCAAAATTCAGCCACCACTTTAGAATGGATGGAGACTTTGTTCATATAGTGGGTAATGGCAAGTGAATATTTGGCCCATATGAACTTCATTTAATCATGAAAATGAAATCTCTCTTTTTAGTACCAAAAATTCAGTTTGGCTGGAAGCAGTTTTTATGCATTTTTGACAGATTGCAAGCTGAGATTTAGCTGACCATCTGTACAGCTTGTATATTGAATAATGACTATCATAACATCAGCACAACATTTTAGATAGGTTGCTTGCAAGGTATTGATAAGCCAGAACTTCATTCTCACTAGGTCATTCATATCTGAATGGATTTTCTGTATCAAACAAATTGGTAAAACTCGCAGCCTGTATGAGGAATAATACAAACAGCAGAAATGGAGAATTAGATTTTATGATCTTTATCTTTTATGATCCAGAATAGTTTAGCCTGTCTTAAAGCAGTTTGCCCTTTTGAAGTAATGCTGGATATGTAATCACCAAAATGATGGATGGAATTAAAACTTCTGTTTTTTTAGCAGTATTATTTTCAGGCAGAGCTCCTAATGATAGAGGATAAATGTCAGTAGATTAGGTCTTAAAGACTGTGGACAAAAGCAGAGACATATTAGTTTTACCTGATATTAATGACCAAACAGACAAAAAAAAGGAAACAAAAATTGTTTGCCACTGGTTTTGCTGGGTTTGCCTTTCCTAACCAGTGATTTCTTGAACTAAATCACTGATAATGCCATCTAGACAAAGAAAAGGATGGAAAATGGGACAGGGACAATTTCAATTAATTTACACAAAACCTTTCTATGCATTGTGTTACTTACTGCTGCATGCAGTCCAGGCATGCACAAATTTATCTTGACCTTCACACAGGACTTGCACAGAGTCTCTTGTTGTACAGGTTGGTCACTCGTTACTTCAGCTGACTTTGTTCCTGTATTTTTTTTTGTTGTTGTTATCCATATTTTCAGACCTTAACTTATTATTAGGCAAATATTGCATAAAAACAACTTACAAAAGGTTGCAAGTTTTTTTCCTTTTTTCAAAATGTATTTCAACATAACAGACTAAGAATTAGTACGACCACTTTATCTTACAACTGTTATGACAGAAACAACACAAAACATCATACCAACTCTTTGTCCCTGCCCCCGCAATATTTCCCTTGTTCCACTGGTTCCAGTCAAGCAAAAGTTTTTCTTAATTTCCTTTGATAATAACTGTGCTCTGGATGAAAGTATTGGAACTGTAACAAGCCATCATAAAGTTTTCTGGGACTGATGTGAGAACTAAAGGTGTCCGATGCCACTGATAGAAACTCTCTGAGCTGAATGAAAAGGGCAAAGAACACATCAGGAGTGACCTGCTAGTGAATAAGTGCTGCAGTGCTCATGTTAGCATGGTGCTGTTTTGTTTAGGGAACTAGTGGTTGCCTAACTTAGTGGTCTCTAAGTCCACCTGTACTTAAAAGGAGATGTTATATTCAGATGAAATATATATATTATACAGTGAATATAGTTCAAAGTGAATATCATATTTAGGTTCCATCTTGATGGTAAAGAGTGTGTTTTGTCCCAGGGGTGCAGCCTGGAGCAGCAGAGGTGAGAGGGCTGTCATGGAGCACTACGACTTGACATCTCCTGGGATGTAGCAGCACTGCCTGGAGGTTCAGCACAGGTTGTCTGTGCCTTGCGTTCACTTCCATTCATGGCTGTGGGGCCTGAGACACAGCTGGAGACGGGACGAGAGTACCTACAGTGCCTTGGCCATGCAGCATCCCCTGCGCGCAGTGCAAAGCAGGTGGTATGGTGCACCATGAGAGCTGCCCGGATGGATCCGCTCCCCCATCTGTCCCAGGAGGACCAGGGCACAGTTTAGCATGTGGTTTTCTCTGTTTTCTGAAAAGCATCAACCTTCATTTAATAGAAACAGTATTGTTCAATTGAGGCTTTAAATATTACAGCAGAAACAGCGAGTGGCATTAAATCATTTCCTGAGCTAGAAATGATAGCCAAAAACCTAATCTGGAGGGAGTGCAGCCAAATATCTTTAAGCTGTAATTAGCAGAGGACTACGTGTTACATTTTGAAACCCACTCTCTATGAGGGTTTAAAAATTACTCACCAAATGGAATACTTTCAAAGTACACTTGAACGTGTCCCTTCTTTATGTTTCAGTATGCTCTGTGACCTACACTCTTACCTAGAGCTGTCTAGAGGCATTTAGTCTGCCTTTTTCTCCAAAATCACCCAGACATTCTTGCTGCAGAGAAAGGACTTGGGATTTTTACAATAATTAAAGTCCTTAAAAAACATCACCAAACCCAGCAGCCTGAGGACACCATTCATAAGATATTCAGCTGCTATTCAAGGGCTCATGTGGATAGTGGATTTATCATTTTAAATACTATTTCCTTGTAATTCATAACCAATTTTACTTTAAAATACAGGCCCCATTCCTCAGTGGCTGTAGATCAGCTATATCTACCTTAGCAAATAATTTAGCACTGCGGGAGCAGGTTGGTATATCAATGAAGACGCCTACATCTACATTGCAGGTGGCTCAAGGTGTTTAATTTTGACCAGATGTAGTCTGATTCCCTGAATCAAACATCCCCGGCTGCATGCAGTTTGAAGCTATCTAAAGGAGCAGTCACTGGTTCAGATCCACATGTACCTTTTGGGGCTGGAGGGCATGTGATGGAGAGTTCCTGCTTAGTTTCTTATGAAATGAATGTCGTTCACTTGTGCACTAACTACTTCTTACACCAGACCTGTACATGGGGACTGGGCATTGTTCATGACTTTGCTGCAGAATGGCTTGATTGTTCTAGATCAAAACAGTGACAAGGACACCAACTTCAACATTGGTTCATTGCAAATATGTTTATGGCCAGTTCTGTTTACCTCCAAATGCTTGAGGAAGTCTTGTAGAACAAACCTTACCAGAAATATCACCTGAAGGTATAATACCTAAAGCAGCTAAAACTATTCTAGGAAGAAATATATGAGTCTGAGAAGCTCCTCATAATACCCTTTAACAAAAAAATCACCAGTTCAAGTCAGAACATTACTAATAATTTGCCTTGCAGAAGGACTGGATTTCAAGAGAGAGAAAAGTCTAATTATATTCTAAAATTAATTACGAGGAAGTAAAATTATCATTGGTTTGGCTACTTTAGAGTCAAAACACATTCTGGAAGGTTGTATTTTACCTATGATGACCCCAAGGACAGAAATTGTAGAGAATGTGAGAAAAAGGAGTATCTTGTCATAGTTACAATTCTTTTACTTATTCAAGTAAATTGTGTGATAAGTCTTGGTTCAGTTAAAGCTTAGTAAAAGTCACTTTTATTAGATTGAAAATTATTATAAGAGACTGCAAAGACTAACACAATAGAAATTCTAAATCAAGTAATTAATCCTATTACAGGAGGCAGACAAGCCATTATATTTCAGCATATTACATATTTGGGTTTCTGATGCATATTCTTCTGTTCTGTATATTTTTGCATTATAAATTCTCTGTTATTTCTAACAATTTCATATTGGTATTTCAGGTTAGATTCACAGAGAAGTGACATTCCTAGCTTTCTAAAACATATTTTAGATTTATTTCTAATGCTGCTTTTCTATATGCCTGCTTTTTAGCAGTAATATAATGTGATAAGTAAGATCATTGCCTAAGGCTACAAAATTAAGTTCTCTGTATCATCAAATGCTTACATATGTTTCTATTTTTTGTAGAGGTCAGTGAATGAGGTAATGCATTTCTTCCAAAATATAAGCCAGTTTCAGGTTAAAACACTTCTTTACATGACATATTTTTTCTGTTTATGCCTGCCTCTAACTGTTTACCCAGCTTACTAGGGTTACGATTCATCACAATACTAAAGCACATAGGTAAGTCACAGATATTGCACAGTAACTCCTATATAACTCTTAAGTAATAGGAGCTCCTATTATTAATATAAATGAAGGTGAAAAAGTTAAAAGCTTTTCTGTTTTATTTTCTGGGTTTTTTTTCTTTTGTTTTTGTATTTTCTTTCCCCAGAAAATAACTTCCTAAATATATAACTTCTTGGCAGGGCTTTTAGGAAATTACAGCAGCTGGGTAAATGAGACTCTCTAACAACATAATGGCAAGAATTGAATGGGGTTTTGCTAAAGAATAGGTCTTTGGACAGGGACTAAGGTCTCCTCCCCAGTTTAGAGTTGACAAAGCTGGATTACATTTTCTTTGTTCTCCTGTCTCAGCTTCGTTCCAAACAGACCTCAGCTAGATATTCTGTTCAAGAGATATTGCCAATCTCACTGATACAAAAATTTTACTCAAAATGTCCAGACATTTTTTTCCATATGTTCAGCATGTGCCACAAGAAGGGATACTTGAAACAAGGTTGTGGAACTGTTTGACATAAACCATTTAAGTTTTTTCTTTGTGATACAGTATACATAACAATGCAGAATGGCCCAAAGCCCCATCCACACCTAGTGCAAATTGATTTTGAGGACCTGTACCAGCTGGCACTGGTGGGGATCCTGACCCACAGAGGTTGACAAAGAAGCTCAGGACTGTTTTTGTCCATTTCATCCAATGTGAATTGTTTTTTGATCAGTTTAATTTCTGGTACAATAACAAGTTTGGTTAATACTCATGCACTTATTTATCCATTTTGGAAGGTATATTTATCTGCAAACAAACAGACAAACAATTCCCTCTACCCCCAAACCTGGGTCTAAATGGAGGATTATTCCTGATAAAGACAAATGTGCAATCAGTTTTGTAATTATCACTGTGAATCCTATCTTTCTGTTTGAGAAGAAATTTCATTTGATTCTTTTGATGTGCATTGTATTAAGCCTGAAATGTTAAGAGAACTTTTAGGTGAAGTCATTTAATAAAAGTTTGTAAGTTCCCTATAAAAGACCCTTACACTGCATATAGAACTGCATTAGATTTATCATAAATTATACTGGAGGTGTATGATGAGTTCTGTGAGCCCCCAAACCAGGACACACAATCAATGCCCGTAGACTCTGCTGTTCCATTAGCACAGATGTTAGGAAGAGCAGACTTGCCTACCCAGAAACTCACAGCTAGGCAAACAAGGCTTTGCTTCTTCGTTGTTACAAGAAGGCAGTGTGCGGCCTGGAGAAGCTTTCTTGCTACCTTGAAGCAAGACTGGTTGGGCTGAAGGAAACTGAAGGGAGGAGAAAGGCAAGGATTATGCTCAGATCTTGGTAGAAAAATCCCATTTGGGGTTTCTGGTTTCGGTCTTTTGGAAGATTGTTCTGGAAAGTATGGAAATAAAGTGGAAAAATACCTATGCACAAATGGGAAGGAGAAACGTTTACCTGGGTGTGCAGCAGGTGGAGGATACAGGTGGAGTCACATCCAGTTCCACTGTCACGTCCCTGATCCAAGGCTGCCTTTAAACTACAACAGACCCATATGGTTACAGAGTGCTACAGCTCAGTGAAATTCAGGAAAATGCTGTTTCACCAGGAATGATAAATGCAAGAGCCAAAGTGGGAGCAGTTAGCTCATCACGGATTCTCCAAAAGGAATAACTGCTGTGCTTGCCAGGCTGTTTTGGAAAATCAGAGTACATCAAATTTCAGCCTCAAATTAGGAAAAAAAAAGGGGCCTAATATTAAGGCTACAATAAAAAAAAAATTGAGTTTCCTAATGGCTCACAAGGGATAAATCTGTGCTATATTTAGAGAATATGACCAAAGAAAATTCCATGTAGTCATGTGGAGAAGTATTTAGACTTTCAGAGCTCTGTCTTCGTTACATCCTTGCTTTTGTTCTGCTTGGTGGTCTGCTTATCACTTTCTTTTTTAAGAAAGATAAATAACAGCATAAACCCAGTGATTTCTTCCAGGGAGAAAATCTTTACCTTCAGGAGTTCTTGGGCACAAATGAGAAAATATGTGATTTTTGAAAGTAGAATTAATTTCATCCATTGTGGGTTTGTTAGCACTTCTGACAAATTGTTCTGTTTGTTGGGAATTTGCATCTCCACCAAGACTGATAGAAAATTATGTCTGAAGTGCCACTACATTCAGCAGCAAACAATGGCAACCATTTTGACTATGAAAAGTGTTATTATATTGGTTTTCTTATGAGTATTAGAAAGTATTAGAGGCTTGAATGAGCAGGAGATCAACTATTCAGTGAGAAAATGATAAGATGCAGGGAGGGGAAAGTGTCATACAGAATTGTGACAGAATAAGCAATTGATATAATTACATTACAAAACAACTTTAGTGTCTGAAAGACAAGAAAAGAACTTGTACTCTTGGGTGAACTCAGCTTCCAAGGATTATTGAGATAGACCTGGGCTTTTCATTTTAAAGTAATCTTAATTTGATCAGATTTTTCTTCTAACTTTGACATTTCATTTATTTGGTTGCCATAGTGCACCCATTCATTCAATAAGCTTCAACACTTTTATAATTGCATAGAATTTTTTTTCCTCCTTGGTTTTAAAGTCCCTCAATGTTTGGAGGGAGTTTGGGTCTAGGATTTGAATTCAAACTCATCACAGCTTATAGGATGTCTGTCGTGCTGATGTACCCATATCCCATGGAGGCTTACCCCAGGGTTTCCACTGAGGCAGAGGGAAGGAAGCAGGAGAACTTGGTTCTGGGTCCTGCTCAGTCTGAGAGGGTTTGATTTCCCCTATTCCCTAGTCCATAGACAAATCCAACCATGAAGGGCATGCCTCACTAATTAGGGGCAACTCACCATCCCCACTGCTGAAGTTGTGCATCTGCGCTCTGTAGAAAAAAAGTGTAAGTTATGAAGCTGGACAGAAAGGCTAAGCAGAAGCAGCCTGGCTGAAGATATTTATCTACTGGTTCTCTAGGGCCACACATAGAAACAGTGCCTTCAACAGGACAAGAACCAAGGTTTTTATTTCGCGTGGTATTGTTTCTTAATAGCCCTAGCAGGTTTATCAAGAGACAGCTTCTTCAAGCCCATTTATTTAAAAAAAAATCATAAAAGAAAAAAGACTTTTTTGATCTCAACCAAGTGCTCCATAAATAAAGCATTCCGATGCACAGGTGAAATGCAGCACTCACACATTGCTACAGCAGACATTTCCTTTGGCAGCAAGAGTGTCTGAATCCAGTCTGCAGTGTCTCATCAGAACATCATGGAGCCCCATTCATCTCATTTGCAATAGCTGAACTTCATTTCTTTTGCCATGTACTGACTTTTATAACTGTGTGCCAATTGTTTTACTATATAGGTTTGTTAAAAATCAAATCTCAATGTAGTTCCTAACCTGGATTAAATCCTTATTAAGCTCATCCTTTTTATTCACCCTGAAAAAATTAAAATAAAAATTGAATAATTTAGATGTAAAATTAAAATTATCATTAAATTAAACATAAATTGAAACTTAATCTGGTAAAACTAATTGGCAGTTATGATTCACAACAGAAATATAAACAAAATACAAACAAAAAGGCTACAGTAAATTCTAGTTCTTCTTTTAACACAAATTCAAAGAAAGCAACACTGATGACACTTCTTCAAACGTGTTTCAGATTATTGTTGAGAAGGCCTGAGCTCTGTCCTGACAGGTACCAGAAGCAGCACCAGAAGAGTGGGCAGTGTTTTCATGTTATGGATGTTATCCTTGCTGTGCACAGTCTCTTCATTTTTCAGTTTTGTCAAGAAAAACAAAATAAAGAAATAACTATATAAAAGATATTCATGCACAGGGTCACTAGTGCCTGATAATATGGGACCCCTGAGAAATCACTGTAGAGAATATCATGTTGCCAAAGACCAGAAGAAAACACAGAAATTCCCTGAGTTTTTGTGAAGGGCATGTACGTAATGCACATTGTCATTCATTACATGTCATACTGAGAGCTGTCTCCCACTGTGTTATGGGGGTCTAGGTTCTTCTTCATTTAACAGTGAAGCACTGATGAGCAAGTCTAAAATCTGGATGGAAGAAGACTCTGGAAACTAAGTTCACATAGGATATATTAACTTCTTATTACTTCATTCCAGTGAAGCCATCTGTAACTAGAAGAGCTATGGGATAAGATAGAAAAGCAGTGCATAGAGATGTCTTATGCATTATTCACAATAATAACTGAATTCACTTGATTTCTATTTAATTTTGGAAATGGCTGATTACACTTTGGTTTGTTTTTTTCAAATATCGTGCAGCGAGCTGATATATAAACACTACTTAACATGAAACAATTCCTTAGGAAAAAAGAAAAGGATTTATTTTTCCTTTTTTTGAGGGTTTTAAATCTTTCCTTTTTAACAGAATAATTTTAAAAGAATGATTTTAAACTTATGTAAATAATATATATTAAGCATAAATTAATTTATAAGTTATAACATTTAAATTATTAAATTATAAATGAATTTTTAAAGGAATAGTTCCTTTAAAGGAATGAGATTTTCAGGGAAACCACAACAGACACTGAACTCCACAAATAAAGATAAAGGTTTTCTCTGTATATGTTATAAATAAGCTAAAGGATGGCCAGTTCCCAGTACTTACTAAGTGGCATACAGAAAAAATAGTCTACCTCCATAGTAAGCTTACTTGAAGCAGAAATGGTGGGCAACTCACAATTAGAGGATGAAAGTACCCAGGTTTAGGACAAAGTTTGACATGTTACTAGGTTTAGGTTATGCATTTTGGAACTAGTTGCCAACCTATTGAAGTCAACAGAAATACTTGGTTTAATTAATGTGGGCAAACTCTTTTTTATAAATTGTGTTCACTGTAGTAATCGTAGTGACCCAGTACTGTACATCACACAGACTGAAATTGTTGACTGCCACCAGTCTTTCAAAACTGAAAACATCCCATTTTTTAAAAAGTGTTAATTTTCAGGATCAATACTTCGGTTCCTCTGTGCCTCATTTAGATTAAATAGCTACGAACCCATCTTTACCATTGTGTAATCTTCTTCAGCTCAGAATTTAAGACTGTGGTGAGACTCTTTTTTGGTGAAGGCTGTGCAGGTCTGAGGTCCTTGTCTCCTGACTGTCTGAACTGTCACTTCTTCAAAGTGACTTCTGGTTCCCTCTTGAGGCTCATATCTGGTCTTCCTTCACAAAGAAACCAGAGTAGGGGAGAAATAGTGCAGAGCTGAGTCCCACACCTAGAGGGACGCTAAACACAGATAAGGAGAGCTTTATCACAGACCAGAGAAGCTGGAGTACCTCTCAACTAGGTACTTAGAGATATTCACTTCATTGCAGCCTTATTGCAGCCTTTCAGTACTTAAAGGGGGCCTATAGGAAAGATGGGGACAGTCTTTTTAGTAAGGCCTGTTGTGACAGGACAAGGACTAATGGTTTTAAACTAAAGGAGGGTAGATTTAGGCTAGATATAAGGAAGAAATTTTTTACACTGAGGGTGGTGAAGCACTGGAACAGGTTGCCTAGAGAGGTAGTGGAGGCCCCATCCCTGGAAACATTCAAGGTCAGGTTGGATGGGGCTCTGAGCAACCTGATCTAGTTGATGATGTCCCTGCTCACTGCAGGGGGGTTGGACTAGATGACCTCTAAAGGTCCCTTCCAACCCAAAGCATTCTATGATTCTATGATTCTATTCTATGAGTGATACGCTGAAATGAGGATTATGCATTCAATATTTTTTAACTGATGGTGCCTTCAGCTTTGTCAAGTACCTTTTACTAACATCTCCTTCTTCAAATAAGAAGTGTATCTATGGATTGCTGTTTTAAATCTAATGTGCAACCTCTACTTTGAAATGAAAAAGCAGATAAACTTTCTGTGAATAGAAGCAGCGAGTAAAAACCTACATCTTAAAGAGATGCAGATTTTTTTCTTTACTGAACTGCATTATTTTTTTAGTCACTGGAGTGCCAGAAACCCCAAATGTTTGGACACCTCTGTGGGATCAAAGAGGGACTAAAGCATGTACATACAAAATTTGGACTTTAAGGCTGGCAAAACACTTACATTTTATGAAATTCCTCAACATTAAAGTCTACTCCTGTGCAAGGCAAGGTCTGCAGACCAGGTAGTTTTCTGCCTTAGCTGCTTACGAAGATTGTGCGAAGTCTCTGAACACCCTCAGCTGCTGCACAAACACAGCACAGCCACTGTTTTCCTCTCAAACACAAAATCAAGAGTTTGGAGAGGAGATGTGTGCTGGTGCGTGTGGTGGCTGGTTTGCTTTACCGTCAGTTCAGCAGTGCGACGGTTGGATCACTGACTTGAGGTGGTGTCCACTTTACACTGCCTGAGGGGATCCAGGTCCATCCTTCCCAAGCAGACAGCTCAGCTGGCAGCCTTGCCCTTAGCAAAGCTGAAAAGTCGCTTTCTTCTTTCGTGGTGTTCATAACTCAGCATTGCATCTTACATGCACAGTCACTGGTTGTAGTAGGTGAAACCTTCTAAAAATGTTAACTTTCAATAAAGGAAATGTCAGTGAGTCATTTTTGTTCTAACACTCATAACTCATGGAATAAGAAGACATAATGTTAGACAGGCTGTTTTTAATGCCTATTAAACTGTTATGATCATCTAATCAGTCTGGCTCCCTTCTGCATTTTAAAGAAAAAAAAACCCAACCAAACAAAAAAAAACATTTAGTAATTTCTGCATAAATAAAGGCTTTCAGGACAGAAGCCTACTTCAGAGGCTACATCTCAGTCACTTGTAAAGCTTGCTCTCTCTCCTTAGTATTGAGAAACCCTCAGCTCTGTAACTTTTGCATAAGTGACTGCATATCTTAAAAAAAAAAAAAAAAAAAAGAAGACAGGCTAAAATATCATGGCAAGTCATGGCACTTCAGTGTTACAACCTGCAAACTGATTATAGCACATTATTTCATGCTAGAGGGAACACCTGGAGATGCAGAAAGTTTTCTCAATACAGAAAGTCAACAGTAGATCTCAAGACACCTGAGCTACATGGAGGCACTTCTCTTTCCTCATTAGTAGATCTGCCTCCTCTTCTGTAATTAAGCCCTTCCTCCTGGGCAGGGACTGGACTGAGTAGAAATGGAAATGCATAGAGTATAATAAAGTGTATAAACTACAATGTAGTGAATACCAAGCTGTTACCCTGGCAAGTTTTGTTGTTTGTTGCTCATGTTTCCACTAGTTTTTACTTTTGTTTCACAGCTGTTGGGAGCTGGTTTTATTTTTGTCGCTGCTTCACATAAAATCCAGCTCCCTAGTCAGAGTGCTAAGTGAAGAATCTACCTTTTGAAAGACTTTTCTTTCTCTATATAATGAAATTATTCATTATTCCATAATTATGCCCTATCCCTCACAAGTGTGCTAATGCAGCATCCACAGTCTGTATTTTCTTCATTTTCTTTAGAGTAGTGAAAATTGAAGACTTCTGTGTCCCATGGAGTGCCTACCTACCAGCCAAAGGGAATGTATCTTTTTGCAATCTTGAAATATAAGATCTGTACTGACGTTGAAAGATTTATCCTGCACATTCAGTATTTGGAATAAACTCTGAACCGTGGAGATTTTCCAAAGTCCAATTGACAAAAGCAAATATTAAATTGATAAACTACAATAGGTTTAATATGTTTTCCTCTATATATATTCAAAATATTATAAGGAAAATGGTTTGCAAAATTGATAAGCTTAGATTATGCATGGAGAGGAAAATCTGACATTCATTTATAGCAATTATTCAGAACTCCATCAGAGTTTTTGGTTTCAGTGACAGGACTGAAGGTGATTAAAGAAGAGGAAATGTCATTTGTCAGCATCTGCTCTGCCATGAGTCTGCCAAAACCACAGATATAAGCCCTTGAATTTGTTTCCTTTTGACCAAAGAACACAGAAAAGATTAAATTAATAGGGAAGAGTAACTCATTAATCACATATTTTGACTTATTCCTGTGGCAAAACCCAATGTTTTAGCAGAAAAAAAACCTGCAATCACAGTATTGTAGAATGGGGTTTGCACCATCTATGACTGGGTAAATTCAAAATATAACTTCGAGAGATTTGCTTTAAAAACCTGGAAGTTTTTGCTCATTTTTACATGCAAGTTTCAGCTAAGGATTTATATTCATTTTTTATTCCTTGTGAATGTACTCACAGGATGGTTTTCACTAGAATTTGTAATATTTTGATTTCTTCCTTATACTGTCACTAAAATTGCTCTTGTCATGATGATTTTGAAGGCCTTTACCTTGCGTTCAGCAACGTGTGTGAGGTATTGCTGCTTCCAGATCTGCACCGCAATTCTGCAGCTGTGGCTGAACAGTACTCATTTGTGCAAATAGTCTTATTGACTGCAGTGCAGGTCCTTGGGTTTATAATGTCTATAAGTAAATATTTGTAAGGATGCCAGTAGCTGGCATCTGCTGAAGCACTACACGACCAAACTAAGATGGCTAAAGCCTTAACTCTGAGCCTTTTTCTGCACAATGATAAACAAAAGAGGAACAGGGCTTGTTCCCTGCCACTGAAGCCAAAGAGGATGGATTAGCTTCCCTCAGTAAAGCTGACAGCTAGTCACCTCCAAAGCCTTTGAAGGTAGGTTTAGGAGGCTGTGTGAGATGGAGGGAGTGAAAACAAGTATAGCCTCAGGAAACTGCTCATTCAAACTTCTAAACTTGGGCACAAGTAAACCATCCTCCAAACCATACGAAAGCGAAACTAGTCACTGTGGTCCAAAATAAATCCCGAGGAGCAAGCTAAGAATTAAAGAGTGCGGATTATGAGGGACCTGGTGTTTGAGTCTTCCCCTGTCTCTTTTTGATTCAGAGAGGAGGTGTACCTTAAGAACACTGCTGCACTTGGGCCACAACAACCCCATGCAACGGCTACAGGCTTGGGGATGAGTGGCTGGAAAGCTGCTTGGAGGAGAGGGATCTGGGGGTGTTGATCGACAGTTGACTGAATATGAGCCAGCAGTGTGCCCAGGCAGCCAAGAAGGCCAACGGCATCCTTGCTTGTATCAGAAATAGTGTGACCAGTAGGACCAGGGAAGTCATCCTTCCCCTGTACTCGGCATTGGTGAGGCTGCACCTCGAGTACTGTGTTCAGTTTTGGGCCCCTCAGTACACGAAGGACATTGAGTTGCTGGAGCGTGTCCAGAGAAGGGCAATGAAGCTGGTGAAGGGTCTAGAGCACAAGTCTTATGAGGAGCAGCTGAGGGACCTGGGATTGTTTAGCCTGGAGAAAAGGAGGCTGAGGGGAGACCTTATCGCCTTCTACAACCACCTGAAAGGAGGTTGTAGCGAGATGGGTGTTGGTCTCTTCTCCCAAGTAGCAAGTGATAGGACGAGAGGCAATGGCCTCAAGTTGCACCAGGGGAGGTTTAGACTGGATATTAGAAAAACTTCTTCATGGAGAGGGTTGTCAAGCACTGGAACATTGTGCAACAGTGCTGCCCAGGGAAGTGGTCGAGTCTCCATCCCTGGAGGTATTTAAAAGATGGGTATTCGAGGTGCTTAGGGACATGGTTTAGTAGTGGACAGGTATGGTTGGACTAGATGATCTCAAAGGTCTTTTCCAACCAAATGATTCTATGATTCTATGATTCTATGAAGAATCAGCAAAGCTGTCTGCCTCAGACTACTGTGCTACTAATGCTTCTCTAAGAAAGCAGAAAAATTACAAAGGATTCAGAAGCCCTCCAAAACAAAAACAAAAAAATAAGAGAAATGTCTTGTCATGAGAGTTTTCACCATGATCTGGGAAACTGAGTCACATCATTTAAGAAAAGAAAGAAAGACATTGCTGCAGAGTGCTGTGCAAGTATGATGTGTTCACTGAACCCTAAAACTGGGTGAAATTATATTAGAATTAAGGCGCTTCCTGAAAATAAAGATGTAAAAGCAAACGAAGAAACAAACAAACAAATCTTAGTATATCAACAGTATTGATTGCAAAATGGTTACATCTGTAAGAGGCAAAGGCATTTGGTTTCATTTCCTATGGCAGGGTTTCATAACATTTCTAATGGCATGTTGGTGAAACTTGATCGTTATCAAAAGATTTATGAAGAACTTTACTTTTTATTCAGTCCACCACTCAAAATACATTAATCTACAAAAGTACCAACTTATTTAACCAATTTTTTTTGTTGTTTATTTCTAACTTTTAATGGTGAAAACAGGCTCTTCTGCTAACTTGGCAACATTTTGCTGCTTCAAGAGCCTGTTGCAATACTGTGCATCATGTCTTCATAAACAAAAAGATGTTGCAATGCCTCAAATTTTTGATGTGTATACAAAAAAGTTGTATAAATCAGTTAAAATGCTCTAAATAAATAATTATTTTAAACAGTCATTAAATATTAAAATTGCTAGAGTAATTGCTTGTCTACATATGATAGACCCAAATATTATGCCATCATCTAAGGATATTGAAGTTTAATAGTCTTAGAAACCCTGCTTTTGACCTCCTCAGTGAGGTGAATAGCATATTGGTTTATAAACTTTCTGATGTGAACGCGGTCTAGCTTAATAGGGTGCAATGGGAAAAACAAGCCTGAAAGCAATATAGATAAGCAACCACACAACAAACTTCAGGGAGCCAATTGCAGGGTAATGGCGTATTTCCAAGCCACAAGACTCATCTGTTCTGCTGGCTGGGAACAAGGAGATAAAAAAGATACTCCCCAGCTAAAAGGCTCTTCTGAAAAGAGGAGCCATCCAGTGAATGGCCCCTGTGCAAGGCAAAGGCAGCTGACAAAGGTGAACCTCCCCACCACGTGAAGTTACTCATGTGGACTTGATGATTTTAAAATGTGCTTTTTTTGCTGAAGTAATTTGTTACTCAGTAAGTAGTGCCTTCTCTAAATAGATAGCTCATTTGTGATGGTGGACCATTATCACAGGAGAGGAGAGAGAGAAAGAGCCCTCGTTCAGCAATGTTTTGGGGGGTCCCACCTCCCCCACAGGAGAAAGTTGGGGTTATGGTCACTTATAGGGGTGGTGCATCTGTGGGTAAAAGTGTAGGTAGTTCCATGTTATGTGCGGGGTGTGAGGGGGTGGCCCAGAGCAGACAGCGTTAGGAAATTCTACTTTGACCAGGCTACTACTTCCCTTTTAATAAAAATAAAGTAATACATGGGAATGTATGTATCTAAGCATATAATAACTTAGCCCTGATTCCCAACAACACCAAAAATACTGTTTCAAATAGAACTTCTTAAGTGAAATACTAAAAACTTCTCAAGGGCCTCAAAAACTGTAAAGATGAAATGCACAAAATCAATGGATAAAATGCATTCTTCATGCTTTTTTGTTTTAAGTAGGGTGAGAACCAGCCCAAATCAAAGCGTAAGAGGATGTGTTGCAGAAATCCAAGACAGTGCCATCTGAAATGCAATGTGTTTGATTTTTTTCTTAAAATATTCTTTAAAATAATTGGTAAAGCTATCTTTCAACAGAAACAGTGCCTTAAAAAACATATTCTGAAGTATTTTTTGTCCCATGGACTTAGAAGAGTGAGCCCCAAACAGGATGCTGTTTCCAATTTTTTACATGTGCTCTGTGCAGGAAGTTTTAAAGTATTTTGTGATGTCAACTCTCTGTGAGTGCAATACTTTGTCTTTATTAAAAATGTCTAAAAAGATTAAAGCACAGACCATGCACAACAGTTTATTTGATCTGAAGTGTTTTATTTATTTGTTTGCTTTGTTTCCAGACTTGTTTGAGCCTGACTTGAATTTTTTTTCATTCTTCCAACCACTGAAATAATGATATATAAATATACATATATATATATAAATTCCTGCAGAGAACAATGCTCAGAAATTCTTTGTTCGATGGAGACTTTCCATTGCCACCAACAGCTGTTTGTTTGACAGCAGCTTTCTTTTTTGGTTTATAGGGTTGAAAAGGATATCTTTGTAGCTAATTGAAATGATTTATTTGTTTTACTACTCATAATCTTTCAGTCTGAACTATGGAAGCTGGTAAACACAATTCCACAGGGGAATATTAGTGATATCTATTAATATGTTATGTGGAAAATATACGGGTTTGACCATTTTATACAAACATATTAATCATATTGGAATGTGCAGGTACCATCTGGTACAACATATAAAGCCTGAAAGAACAGGGTGTGATATTGTTACTGCTAAAGCTCCATGCTTGTACAGACAAAGACTACTTATACTTAGATAAATTAATGCATTTCATGACACAAATGACTGAACTATACGGCTCAGTGATTATTCTGTGTAGAGGTGTCCTCAGTGAACACTGTATATTTTGAGGAGATACCACTGACTGATTGCTTGCTGATTCATTTGCAATGTTAATTACATGAACATGATAGCTCTCTCCATGACGGAGAGGAAGTTGTTGACAGGAAGCCCTTTTCGAGTGATGGAACACCGTTTCCCCACAGAACTGATTTTTCCTTCGGCAGTGCTTTCACTAAACTGACCCCGTCTAAAGGCTTTTGGTAGTTGCACTAAAAAGGTTTCAAAACAAAATGAAAAAAAGGCAAAAATCTAACGGGGCTTTGTGGGCTCTTTGTTGTTTTTTAGATTTTATGGTTTGTCTTGGAATCATAAAAATAACATAGACATAAATGCTCAACAAAAGACAAAAAATAAAATGAAACAAAATGCTCTCAGGCTGACAAAACAAACCATTTTTTCTCATGAGGATCAGGTTTAAATTAGTGACAATACAACAAAACAAAGAGTTTATCACTGTGATCTAACCACCTTTGAACAGATGTCAGAAATATTTTAATTGCAGTTAACTCTGTGTTGTGATGCAGAGCTAGTCTAGGCAATACCTCCAAGATCTCATTCCAGCCTTATTTTCTATGATTTCTAGGAACTGAAAACAAGCAAATATTAAACAAAGTTCTGCATGTTCTGGACCAAACACATTTTATTTTATTATGTTCTCTAGATGTTTCAGATGTTGTGTGGTGATGTAAAAACACACTGTGAGATCTGCGCCATCCCACATTTTTCTTTTGAACAAAACAATCTCAGGAGTAGAGCCAGAAGTCTTCTTCTCACCCACCTGAGGCTTAGCTCAGTTCCTCTCTTTCCTGTCCACTTTTTAGTCAGATGTTTCTGGTACTGAGGTGGGAGGGAAAGTACTTCCACTGTCAATATCCATCAGTTGAGTGGAGACATAGAGCACGGCTCACCTTGGCTAAGTACAGACTCTGTGCATCAGATGTCTTAGCAGAGGTCAGTCACTACAACCTACAACTATTTGATCCTGAGGAGTAGAATGGTAGGGGCACTCTACAAAAAGTTAGATGGACTGCATGCTGTATTCTAGTCAAGACCTTGGCATCATTGTTCACTCAAATTAAAAAAAGATCAATCCTTGGCCCTGATGTTTCCCGTAAACAATGCCAAAAGGATACAGTTTGTGTGGTAAACAAAACCAATAAGCTGCAGTATTAAAGCTGGGGTACAATAAAAGATAAGCCAGAGTGGTCAGAGCACATTGATGAACATTTTGTAGACAACTTGGCAAAAGGGATTTTTCACAAAACATTAGAAGAACAGCTTTTTTCCTTCCAAATATCACCAGGTGGTAAGCCAACACTTTTCAAATTTTAAATTAAAAAGGACTGTGTTTCACTTCAGTCATGCTCTTTCAGTGAGCTCTCTACCCATAGTCAGTTCTACAGCTGTGATGCCAGCAGACCCTTGCAGTGTAAATTGCAAGAAAAACCCTTTCCTGTGGTCAAATGGAGAGTTCAAACCTCAGTGAAACTAAAGGGAGCAAACGTTTTCTTGTAGTGTCACCAGGAAGTTCTTAGCTTTCATGGGCTGGATACCTGCTAGAGCATAATCCTTGTCTTTTCATGGCAGAATGCAGGGTACGCTTACATGATATTCCAAAAATCAGTGTTTAGCAATGTGTATTTTTCGCATATTAACTTAGTATTACAAAAGTGACTACCATGTATGTGCCTACATGCAACATGTTTACAAGGTAAGTGAATGGAATAAGCAGCATGATATTTGTTCAAGTATCCTGTATGAAAGGTTAATTCTCTAAGAAAGGTGAGTTGGAGAATGGTCCTCTAATATTGGCAAAGACAGATATAATTGTATGGAAACTCCTTTTGTAAAGCAAGTTAAAATAAATGCACGTCATCGCCTCTGGTACACATGGTACTTTCAGTTGTAGTTAGTGTGCTATAAATCAATTAAATCACCAAATAAAATTTTTTTCCTCCTCACTTCATCTAGTACCTTTGGCAGCCTTTACAACATCGAAGCTGAGTGTCT
>VYZW01040226.1:339396-357299 GCA_013401315.1 Balaeniceps rex | reverse complement strand
GTGTGATTCATGTTATTTATGAAGAATGCTGCAGACACAATGTTCTTTGCTACACCGTCTGTTTTCTCTATGTCTCTCTACCCTTTCTCTTCCCCTATGTGTAATGGTCAATTCTTATATATGTACTAGAAGAATGTACATCTCCAAAATTAATAAATCCACCCTGAAGAAATACCATTTATATATGACATCCATAATCATATCAAAGAAAACTGGGCAAAATTGAGAAAAATGGGGACATACCTTATTACAATTACCTTCTATTCTAGCATATTTTTCTTATTAGCAGTGCAGACAAAAGGCAGCCCTCCTATTTTATTTTAAATGAGCCTGATAGAAGTATCTCATCCACTTCATTTTCATATAAAATTGCACTGTAGAGCCTGATCCTCCTGCCTTTACTCAGGCAAAATACCTACTGCTGTGCCTGGAAACAACGTCTATGTAAAGATTACAGGGTTAGGACCTGGTATTTACGCTTTTGCCCTGGCTAACCACTGTTATTCATTCTGTGTTGCATGCGGCATTCCCAAATCATATTTTAAAGAGGGAAACATGCAAATGATGTACTGAACTTGGTCAGCCTTTGGTAAGAACAAATATAAACATGCAGTGATTTCATTTAGAAATGGCATGGTTCTGTAGCAATTGTGACAAGGTAAAGGCATGTTAAACTTGTGTGAATATATTTCCTAAGATGGTTCTAGTGTTGAAATACCAAATACTTTTTGCATCCAAACTACCTATTTGAGTTTACAGAAGTTTTACATTCACAAAATACAGAAGAAGAGATACTAAAGTTTTCTGCCAGTGTCCTACAGATGTGCAGGCAAACCCTTGGCTGGTTGAAATTTGTGAAGCACCAACAAGGACAACAGAACTGTGCTGTTTCACATAGCTCATAGGTGTGGCCAGAGACAAATGATAATAAGAATTCCTCCTTCTGGTGAAATTAGGTGAGTCTGAATTTGAAGAAGCATTCACAAATACGCTACACAAACGTGCAGCTAACACAGCTATCTAGCTGATTATCTGTATGGAAACAAATTCCAAACTTAGTTATGTTTGTGTAATCCCGATACAAATGTACTTTATTTACAGCATGTCCCTGCTGCCCTGAAATGTGCTTCTATCCCCAGAATTCACCCAAGCGAAATTCAAAGACACAAAAAGGTAATAAAGTGAAACATAGTCAGATTGTGCAATATTGCATTCTAAATTAAATATCTTACGCATTGAAAAATAGATTTTAACACATTCTATATTTGAGGCACAAATTTCAATGTTGGAGCAGTACGAAGAAAGGAATGCATTAAAAAACAAAAACGAAATGCTGACCCTAACAGGGCCAAAAATCGACAGAGTTCCTACTGAGTTCTGAACTTCCTGAGTCGAACCTCCTGCTATTAAATTATCACAATAAACACACAGTCTAATCCAAAATACAGTACAGACACCAAAAAACTACTGTTTAGTTCAGGCTCATGAAGGAAAGATAAATAGCATTGCCACTCATCAAAATTAAGATTTTTAGAAAACTGGAGAAAAAGTGCTGAGTTTAATTACCCATTTTAATTAGCTCACTAGATAGCTATTTAATTCCTGTGATTGTAGAAGAATAAGCAGAGCCTTTCGTGTACTGTTTCTGTCAGAATTCTTCAGATGCAGAAAAACAATTTTTCCTGCTATTGCAGTAATTTTTATTTATAGACCATTTCTAATGCAAATATTGGCCTAAAATCAAGTGCTAAGGAAGCTGACTGACTTGGCAATGGAGATAGAGTAGGAATGTAAAGGATTAGAGTGCTTAATGTACTGGAAAGAAGTTTATCAATACTGACAATTCTCACAGTGCTTAATCAAACATTTAAGACAAGTGGAGAAGCAGACAGTAAAGACTTTGGGGCTTTTGAACAATAAAAGCAAACAAACTGTCTTGTTAGAACATGTCAATTTATGGTGGAATAGAGAAACACCTATAATTTAGTTACTCTTTTCATATAGATAACTAGTGGCTTTAGGTAGCTAGCTAAAGTGTACTGACTTTAAAATGACTGTAAGTAACTCCTGAGGAAAATGAAGTACAACTTTTGTCCTTTTTTTAATCGAATTTTACTGTTAAGCTTAATTTACAGCTTGATGACTATTAAGAATGATTATGATTTTTTTTTCCTTAAAGGGAATTTATTAATGGATTTTTAAAAATCAACACGTAATAACAGACATAAGGGTCTGATCCTTCAGTAACGCATCTTGTGTTTACCTTACCAGAGCTTGAGTCCGTGCTAGAAACAGGACCAGGACGAGAGCTGGGAGACAAGTGCCACTCTGTATGTCTTTGCAGGGTTAACTTGGGAAAGAGGCTCGTAGATGTGAATTGCCTGGGCTAGGTCTTCTCAAATAGTAACAGTCTGCAGATTCTCTACTTGAAATTTTGCCGTTTATTTGGGATATCTAGAATCCTATCTAAAAGGCCTGACTTAAATCCTCACTGTAGTTCTGAGTAATATTCTTAGTGAAAATCTGGATCCAATTCAAAGAGAAAATAGATTACAGTTTCTCATTGGATTTCAGTGGAAGTGAGATAAATGTAAGGTAACTCAGCAGTAGTCATACTGTATCATTGGATTTAGACTCATATCAGAATGCTCTTAAGCTGGCACTTGGTATCCTGATATCAGAACTAAAGATCAGTAAATATTTTTAAGAAAACAGATGCTGTAAGACCAGGAATGTTAAATTCCCATGTGACAGAGCAATAGGAATATACTACAGACTATGTGAGCAGAGAGAAAGGGAAGTTACTTCCCTGAGATAATCTCAGCAGCCAACTAAATAATAAAAATAGAGATGACTGCTTATCAAACTACTGGTAATATGACACCTACTACAATAACGTATTTGTCATCCAGTAACTTAGTTAAATTTAACTCTCAGAAGAAGAGTAGAGCAGGACCCTGAGCTGTGTTAGCTAAAACCCAGAAAATGCAATAAAAGATGTTCAGTTCAAGAGTGGAATTAATTAGGAAGCAATAAGCAATTGAAAAGCAGTAAGGATTCAAGATGGCATTTTTATTTACTTTTTCAGAACTGAGTGAGTATAATTCCAATTATCTTGAGTTCCTTTATGTAGTCTGCTGCTACAAGTAACTATCCTGTGCTTACTACCTCCCAACATTGCCTGAAGTTCATGGAAGCTGTGTGTCAAATTCCCCCAAAACACGTCTGGCATTTTAACTTTGTTTGTATCTATTAGTCTTTAACTACATAACACATGCAAGCATTACTAGATTTCAGATTAGTTACTGTTTGCTACTTGATCTCAATTAGCGCTCAAAAATCTTGTTTGTCAAGAGGCTATGCTCCTGTTCAGTTCATTTTTTTCCACAAAATTGGATGATGCTACTCCAAGAATAATTGTTCTGATGCAATTGATTTTGACTATATGAGAAATGTCGTAAAATAGAACATTTTCTCTCAAAGAGCAGCAACAACAAACAAGATAATTTACCTAACAAACAAGATTAAATTCTTCATCTGGGCAGAATGCATATTTCAACTTTCTTGATACTACTATCAAACTTTGCAGGTATACATCGTGCCCCGTTTGTTCATCTATAGTATGTAACGTGGTAGTAAGCTGTAGTCTGATTTCAATAATAAAAAAAATCTAGTATGCATTTTTGCAACCTAGTGATAGTTGTGTTTATACCAACTCTTCCAGTTTAGAATTTAATATGATTTTAGGCATGTTACAGTTGGACCTTATAGGTCTGGTACTCAAAACTTAAAACTGCCCTGGCTACGTAATGAATATGCAGATGTAAGCTTAATTTGTTTGTCTGTTTACCTTTATCACACATGCAAATAGACAACTACCTTGTTGGCCGTTCACACCTGCTAATACCCCATATGCGCACACACAATCATGGTAATTTCACATACAGATTATAAACACTGTTGCATGTCATGAAGACCAAAAAATCCCATGTAGTGGTAATATCACTTTAGTATTTGTACTAAAATGGTTTTACCTTATTATGTGTAATCCTGTTCTTGTTCAGCCATTTACATTTTTTATAGTAATTTATCTGGTCTCCGCTTACATGGACACATCTATTTTTTTAGAAAGAAGCTATTGCACAAAATATTGCACCTATAGCACTAGTTTATTAGCTGGAGAAACATCACTAAACACATTCCTGTTACACAGAATTCATACCAAACAAGTGAAAAGATGCTGTGTGCAACCTTTTTCTTTTTATGTTTATATTTTTTATTTTTAATTTTATGGAGTCCTATTCTTGATAAGAAATATGCAGATGGAGACATCTATTAATTTAACCAGTTTTAATCAGTCAGTTGAAGCCATTTGTAAAAACATACCATCGATGTTAACCTCAGTGAATTAAATTATCATTCTTCCATCCATTTTATAAAAATGGAGTAAAGGGACTACTTAGCTGTTTTCTAAAAAAATCGGTAGGTTGTATTTTCATATGCCTAAGTTGCAGGTCCAGTCAATGATATAATGACACTGTAAAATTTATATCAATAGATAATTTATCCTGAAGACTTATCCTTATCATCTATAATTTTGATCATGTTTGTCTTTAACTACCCTTTCCCCAGAAAAACAGCAGAGAACAATTCAAAACAGAGTCTTCTCAAACTTGTCCTGCTCCTATGCCTCAAACTTTAGAAATGATAATGCAAAAAGACTGATAATTTGATATAATATTACCTTAACTCTCGGCGAAAAGAATGACAGAACAAAATACGTTCTGCCATTAATAAGTTAGGGTCTATGCTGTATAGTGCCTAGCCTGCAGCTTCACTATTATTTAAGTGACAATACTGATTCAGTCTCAGACAACTACCACATAAACAAAATAGAAAGAGATTTTTCAGTTTTGTCTTGTTCTTGCTCTAAGTTTCTCAGTGATCGTGCCTACCAATGTGCATGTGTGTGTGTACATATATATTTGTTCTACCTGTAACATTTTTATCAATCTGTAAACACTAGAATTTTGGGAGCATAACAGGCATAACATGAAAAGCTAAACAGTATTGATCACACTAACAGTCAGTGTAATCAGAATCTATATTTGATCAATGTGTTACAAGTATCTGTTATCATCATCCTACATGACCTTGAGATATATAATCTGTAATTGTCATGGTTCTGAAACATCTTATTGACCAAACATGCATGACCTGGCCTGATGCCATGAGCATAATAAGTAAAAATTATAATTTAAACAATCCCTCTCATTTTGCAAGCATGTAGCTGACAAAACTGGCAGGTGTGTGATTAGTGTAACCATTTCAGCTCTATTCTAGGCAATAAGCCCAGGGTCAGGTATTTCTTCAAGTCTATAAATAAATAGTTCATGTTGCTAGTTGTCTAAGTAGCTCAATGGAAAATAGATCAAATGCGTAGTGGCAGCAGGGCCAGAAGCTGATAAGTAACAAGGAAAATTTGAATGCTACTTTATATTGTAGCAACAATTTTTCCGATATAATTATGACTGTGGAAATGTTGCTTTTTTATGTGTGTGATGTTAACATGGGAATAGGGAGAAATACCTGATCACCATTTTTTTCAACTCAATAGTCCTCTATTTCACACAAACGTAATGGTATGAACAGAAACAAGACCTGTTTATCCACACTTTCCTGGCAATTTAACTTGGAGGGCTCTTCATGTGCAGGAGTGCTATGTACAGTCCCCTTACCACATTCAGTTCATGATGACTGAGTTATAATTGCAAGTTATTGAAGAGTTAATGATGCAAAAATGAGTACAAGGTAAAAGAACCAAGGATTTCCAGCTCAGTGTACATAAGCCAGCAACACCTACCAGATAGTAGTTATTTTCTTCTGTAACGCTCTGGGATCAGACCCAAAGACCTACGAATAAAGGGTTTTCTTTTGACCAGTTCATGTCCTCTGTCCCATCTTGTCCTTTTTTGAGCAGGAAGTTAGCACATGTCAGCAAACAGTGGAACTTGGCTTTGTTCTTAATCTTCAAACAAAGTTTTTTAAGTAAGCTGTAACAGTGTAAGTATAAATCCTGTGTAAATCCAGCAGGTCTCACATCAGCCTTCAATCTGGAAGTATGCAGGTTTCCCTAGCATAAGGTAGTAAACCTTAAAAATGTGTAGTTGGTTCAAGCTCACATCTTCACTTGATTAATCTACAGTCATGGTGTAACAGTTGTCAATGGAAAATGATTAGTCTGGGAAGTTTGATTGTTGCTTAATTCCGATTGTGCATTTTCATGCTATACAACAGCGCAGACATCTTTTCTCTGTAGCTCTCATTTCCTCAGCCACTTAAAATTAATGAAATCCAAAGGAATAATAACACTGTAAATTTAAATATGTTCTATGGCTCATTATTAGTTTTGAATAGGAAAAATAGTAACAGTTTTCCCTTACATGACAATGTTCTACCTGGTAGCCACGCATCCTGTGGCAGCGCTTGAGAAGCACCTGAACGCTGCGCGAAGCGCAGAGTGCCCTCGCCTGGATTAGGAAATCATCCAGTTAACCAAGCAGCACAGGAGCCACAGGAACTTTGCTAAGGAGGGACGTGTGATTACTATTCCCATTTATGCTGGTACACGAAGGTGTAGGTTTTCTGTGTTTCAGTATGCATCCTAGCTGTGAGCCAAGACCATCTGTCTCAACTGCATCTTGCATGAGCTTGAAAAAAATGTTTTGTGCAGACGAACTCTTACTCTTTAGAAGGTTTCATCTTTTTTTGCTATAATTACTGTAATAGAATATTTTCCATGCCACTCTAGTCAGTCCCCAGCTCATTCAAAACATATTCTTTACATATTATTTAACTGAGTTACAAATAGCTTTAGATGGGATTGATAACATTTTCTCCATTCTCTGGATTCTTTTGTCCTGGTGTTTTGTTTGGACTCTTCCCAGTGAATTACAAAATGTAGACCTAAGTGTTCCCTTTCCATTAGTTCAGGTTTGCTCTGAGTCCTTTTCAGCTTGTAATATTTATGGGTGTGCTGGTTTTGGCTGGGATAGTGTTAATTTCTTTTATTTGTCTTTTATTTATTGGATAAATAAATTATATTTATTTATCCAAACGCAGCGCAATGGACATGATCTATTACAGATATGCAAGATGATTAAGCCCTGGGCTAACCTGATCTAGCCCAGGAGATCTGATTCCACATATTTCCTGTGTCTTTCAGAAAGTTTTCATGCGTTATTCCCACTGTCTGAATCTCTCGTCTGTTAATAGAGCTAGTACTTCCTTACCTCACATGGAATGCTGTTAAGTAAAAACTGCACTGACTATTGTAATATATTCAAATACCATGATAGGAAGAGCCATAAAAGCATCAAAATAGAACCTGCAGTTCATTATATTTTATGGAATCTGGAGAATGGAGGAACAAGGTCCTCATTTTTATTTAATGACTATATATGAATGTTGCAATGCTTTGTGTGAGTTAGCTGCCATTCTTCATGCAGTTTAGCTTGACTGAACCTGCAATGAGAAGTAGCATCACTGTTGATAAGAACAGTCTGTTTTTTCCATGCAACACTAGGGCGCAACTACCTCCCACTAATTTTCCATTAGCTTTACTGGGAGCCGTTGGTGTGCAAATAGTGCAGGCTTGAGTCTTTATGGAATTTGTATATAGAAATTGGAAACCAGATACAGAAATCAAGTCTGCATTAGCACTGATTAAAATCATAAATACCAGTGTTTTCTTATCAACCTACAATTATTTTTCGGCTCCAATCCAAATATCCTCAAATAAACAGGACCGGACAATCCTATGATTAAACAACCTCTGTACAACATACTTCTGAATGCTAATCCTAACACTTCACTGGACATCCTTTAGACAGCCCTTGTTTGTGAAGTCTTCAAATCAAGTTAAAGTCAAAGTCGAGTATGACAGTTTTGTGAAATTACACTATTTTCCAAGGGGTCATGGAATCCTTTTCAAAAAGAAACTGAACCTTATAGTGATGGGCTGCTTTGCAAAAGTGTGAATGGCATGGGCCAGGAAGACCATGGCAGCTGACAACAGGGAAAGATAGCAAAAGGGAAACAAACCATGCCACAGAGGACATAAACTGTCCTACAGACTGCATGGTCTCCCACCTGGCTTCCCTTCTCTGCCACTAAATGGTTCCTTTTGAAGCCTTTTCCCCCGTAGCTTCTCCTGCATCACACAGCATCCTCTTCCTCACTTCCTAACAGGGTTCTTCAGGTAGCAGCCTCAGGACTGCATACCAAATCCCCTCTTCCCCTCCATGCAACACTCACTGAGTAGCCTTTTGGTTTCTTCTGCCAGAATAAGGTTGTGTTTGGTGGGGTTTTTTCTCTTTTCTAACATGATGAGGGTCCTGTGACCCTCACTCACATTCAGACCCGATGTCTAATCCACCTGGAAACACCTTACACTCCTGTACCACATCACTGTCCCATGGAGCAAGAAGCACCATCTCCCAGTAATTACCCTGCACATGTTCGGGTCCAGACAAGGGAATCTAGTGGAATCAAAAGGGCCTTTTAACCAAGGAAAATTGGGTTTTGATCAGATTCTTTGGATGAGAAAGGTGCACCAGCAGCAAGGTCCACCGTGTCCCTCTAGATGCACATTGTGTAACTGGTCCACCTGTTTCAAAAATGGCCTTGAAATACCTATTTCACAAGTCCTTAACTTCTGCATCATTGCGAAGTTCTTCCTCTGCAAGTGCGAACTGTACTTCCCCTACTAGGAGAAGAGGTGCTATCTGCAGAGTCAATGAAGAGCTTGACCACTAACATAGATAATAGGAACCTTGAGCATATGCTCCGTTGTTCATAGACATGAGCAGTCATTGCATCTATAAGTAAGCAGTAATAGAGAATTCTGATGGTGGTCAGTCATGAGTCTTTGCACTGTTCAGCAGGACTGGGAATTGAGTAGTTCTTGGGAGATACCTTCAAAATCAGGTAATTGATCTGAGCTGTTATAGAAACAGATGATGAGTGCTGAATATTAATTTAAATGGTGTAGTTATTTGTGACTCATGTTCAGGTCAGAAATGTGTCTGTGCTGTGAGAACAGTCCATATAATAACTGATTCTTCAGTGAGTTCCATTTCTGTTATTTTATACCTGTTGTATATGTGTATGCATACATTTTCTTTACAAAAGGCTGTGGAGCACATATTGCCCTCATTTATCAATATATGTCAAGAAAAAAAAAGAGCAGAAAGGATCTTCAGGTCTAGTGAGTTGCTCTCATGGCCAGCCATGTCTTCTCCATGGTGGACTGGGAGGGCTAAAGGAATTGAAACCTCTCCCTGCTAACACTGAGCTTGTATTGATGTCTTTTAGATCCAATCATGTCCAACCCCTCCAACATAGCCTCACTCACAAACTGTTCACTCTAGTTTTCAAAGCTCTTTAGGTTCCCTACTTCTCTATTCTTAGTTGAACTTTGCTCCAAAATCTCATTGCTCTGATACTTCAATAATTTGAGGTGAGATTTCCAGGTTTTGAGAGTCAAGGTGAGTTTAGATTCACTTATTCTCCTGCAGACAGTTCTTTACCATCCATTTGTTTACAGGGACTGAAGATACTATCAGAAGTAAAACATTGCTGTGAGGTCTGGACTGAAAATCGCAGCACCAGTACTGGGTTCTCCCAAGTTCTTCATCTCCTCACTGATGCAGATCATTATGTAGGTTTTGTATTGTAAATTGCAGAAGTCTCAGTGACCCTTCAGCTGCCTATTTGCATGGACAGAAGTTTTTCCCACTAGCTAGTATGGGTAACTTTCTCAGACAAATTCTTTTCAAATATAATGACATTTTAATTAAGATCTTACAAAACAAATGGAAGTTTTGTCCCAGTAAAAAGTGAGGCAGAGACTTGCATTAATCACAAACTTCTAACTACTCTCAAGCAGGCAGGTTACTTCAAATACTGACATTAGTGACTCCATTTTTTGGGTTAGGAGATCATTCTTAACAGATTAAACTATTTCTTATTGTTTATTCCTATACATCACAAGGCCAAAGCAGGAGTGAAAGAGGATACAGACACTGAATAAAAAGCTGTCATTCACATTTCATATTAAAACCACTTCTAGGTAGAAGACAAAAGTAATTTATTTTTCTGAACAGGGAACACTTACTTGTTTGAGGGTGAAAAGGATAATTTTAAGACACCTTATCACAGCAAAAACAATTCATATATATTTGATCACCCCTTTGAATTAGCCATGTAGCCTTATTTCTAAACAAATAGTACAACAGGGAGAGAGAGAGAAAGAGAAAAATAAAGAGAAAGGAAAAGGAAAAGGGAAAGGGAAAGGGGGAAAAGGAAAAGGGAGAGAGAAGGGAAAAGGGAGAGATAAAGGAGAAAGAATGAAAGCAAGATAAATAAATAGATAAATAGATAAATAGGAAGAAGGAAAAAAAGGGGGGGGAATCTCTGTGATTTCATGTTATTTGTTAAAGAGATCTTTATAGTCCAGCTGAGTCAATATGAGAACAGGACTTGTTTACAATAAAGCTTTGTGACTATTATATGTTCAAATCATCACTGAAAGATTATTTCAATTACAGTATATTGCATGGCTAATAACAAATTTTCACCTACTTGTTACACCTAATCATAAAAGTATGGCTAGGGAGAAATGGTGGAGGAAGAAAGGTGTGCTTTTATGGTTGTGTCTCATATTCGTAAGAAAACTTATATTAGTTTTATATTCAGGAGCAATAACAATGTTCAAAAATAACGTCCAAACAAAATCATTCGAAAGAGAACCCATATTTTAAAGTTATCACACAAGAAGTTAATTTTAAGTTTTAAAAGTAAGAGTATGATTTCTAAAATAACCGAGATGTATGAGTTAAAAGTAATGTGGGGAGAACATGTCTGAAATAATCTCTCAGTCCTGAGTATAATGAAAGAACATTCATTTCAATTCAGAAGAATTGGAGTTAGTTTTTTACTATAACCAAAAGACAGCAGAGTATTACTCAGCATTTTTTCCCTCAAGTTCTTCACTCTTGTTTTGTTTTCTCTGAAAAATGCACACAAGAGTGAGATGCGTATACAAAATATATTGTTTGATGTGCAGTGGAAACATCCAACTACCTCACTTGAAGTTTCTCATGTTTTACTAGTTCCTTCACTGAATATAGTCCATCTTGATTACTTGATTGACCTCGAGAATGCTATACTGGATACTCTTGGTATTATAAAATATATAATATTAGTTAACTGATTGTAAAAAAAAACAAAGGGAAATGGGAAGACTGCCTGCCTGCCCTATCTTGGGCTTTTTTGGTGCAACAGAGTTTATATTCCCCCTGTGTTTTTCCACTTTCCTTATATGAAATGAACAGCTGTAATTGAAAAGCAAGAAGCTCCATGGTTTATAGAAATAGGTGTTGTTAAGAGCCTTAGCCATCTAATTTTCTTCCTATTGCAGGGCAGGCTTCCTATTGTCTGTCCTTTAGAGCTAATTTCTTTTCTGATCAAAAGGCCCACATCATTGAAAAGGTAGTAATGACTATTCATTTGGTCGAAACCTCCATTCTGCAGCCTGCAAAGCTTTATTTAGAAACTGCTATTTCTTTCTAAAAGGAAAACCTCATTTGTGTCCTCTATAATGTCAATTAAAGTAGAATATATTTTAATTATTTATCCTGGAGAGAAACCTTTCAGGATCTCAATTTGCTGTGCCAGTGATACAGGCTGTAGTTTGAAACAATATATGCCTTCAAAATCGTATGTCAGAGAGTAGGAATAAGGTGTGTTTTGATTTTAATTTGCCACTAATGAATAGTTTATTTGCAGCTAATTAGCAAGCTAGAGTTGTACAATTAATGTCTGATTTCTAATCTAACTCATAAAAAGGAGCCTAGCCATCATTACCAGCAAATAAGGTGGGTTACTGGCTCTGTATAGAAAACATTGTAGGAAAGATTCACGAAGTTTTAAATGGGCAAAACAGAGATGAGTGGGTTTGGTTTTTTTCTGAAGGAGTGCAGCGACGTCTCAGTTGTCACCAGCGCCAGGGAAAGGGCCACTAAAGCACCGCAACAAGTAACCGAGGGGGACCGGCGGGTTCCCGGCCCGGGGAGGCCCCTCGTCCTGCGGCAGCTGCTGCGGGCGGCCCGAGGCGAGCGGCCCGGGACGCGGGGAGAAGAGGCACTTTGCTTTTCGGGATCCCCACTGCCCCACGCGAACACGCGTTTCGGGCGCGCAGGCGATGCCCGCGGCGGCCGGGTCTCTCCGGTGGGCGCGTGCCGTGGGCAGGGCTGTTCCCGCTCGCGCCCCCTCCCACGCGCGTCCCCGCGCCACGCTTCGGCGTGGGGGGCTCGTCCCGCCCCAGTGCCGTCCCGCGCAGGGCTGTGTCCCCGGGCCGCGGCGGCAGGAGGGGGCAGTGGGGCCGCCAGCGCACGGGGCTGCCCCTCCCGGAAGCGGCCGCCTGGCACCGGGGGCTCAGGGGAGGCCCCGAAGGAGGGCGCTGGGAAAAGCCCGGTGCGGGGTCCTCGGCTGCGCAGGGGCAGGAAGGGTAAACGGTGCGGGAGCTCAGGCGTTAGAATGACAGAATCGTTTAGGTTGGAAAAGACCCTGAAGGTCATCGAGTCCAACCGTAAACCTAACAGTGCCAGGTCCACCACTAAGCCATGTCCCTAAGCGCCACATCTACGCGTCTCTTAAACACCTCCAGGGACGGAGACTCAACCACTTCCCCGGGCAGCCTGTTCCAGTGCTTGACAACTCTTTCGGGGGTACTGTACAGCTGGTACTGTAACAGCGGAGGGAACTTGCAGAAAGTTCCGATTACTGCCTCGTCTCTTGGGAAAGAGATTCCCGCCGATCTCGGCACAGACTGCCCTGCAGCAGCCGCCGCTGGTGCAGGGGGCAGCGGTCGCCTCTTTAGCATCACTTTTCGTGATCGTTTTTTTCTCGGTGTTTTCGCGTGAAAACATATGAGCTAAGTCTGTCGTTTCCTCGGGGCTCCGCAGCGAGCCCTGGCGAATTGTCCTGTGCTGGTGGTCCCCTCTACAACTGTTAATTGGTAACTTGGAGATGGAGAGAGTCCTTATTAGCAACGCCCCCCCTCTCCCCCCCGCATCCCTTCGCTCCCGCTGAAACCAACCCCGTGAGGCGATTGCCAGGAGGAACTGTTTGTCAAAGGCTAATAAACAAATTCCTCGCGAACACCTGAATGAACGAGGGCCAGGAACAACCCAATTAAGAAACGGAGCTACTGGTTGTTTTTTGTGGCGGTGGAAACAATCCGGGCTCGAAAAGGGTCTATTCAGCGGGCGCTCCGAGAGGTCTGTTTGCAGCCCGCTATTGTTGTCAGAAGCCAAATAAAAGTTCAGCTGGGGGGAAAGGTGATTAAAAACAACATTCACCGCTGCCTCCTGAATGCACTGGGAGGCTCAGTTCAAAGGAATCGATCTGTACCCAAACGACGCTGCCCGGGTTTTACCCACGCACTTAAGATTTTTGTTCTTAAATGTTGCTATTTTTAATGATATCATCAGAAGTATCCCTCGCTTTCCTGTATACGTGAGCTGCACGGACAGCTGTAATCTCTAGGGCAGCACCGACATCCATGCGGCGAGGTACTGGGGAAATCACAGAAAGGAGCTGGAGCTCGTTTGTCGGAACTAATGATTTGTTCTCCCTCTCGCTGGGCTGGAAGGTCGGTCCAGCCATGTCAGCCCCGCAGCGAGGCGGGCAGCCTCGCAGGCAATCTCGAGCTGTTTTTTTTGACGTGACACTGTTAGATGGGGAATAAAAAATCTCCTAACGACCTTGGGCTGCAGAACCAGCCTGAAATGATCCATTTAGCAGCCACGTTACCAAGCTGGAAACTTCTGAGGGAGAACGTGGATCCGAGCCTAAAACAGGGATCAAACAGAAAACACGTGAACTTTTATCTTAAGCATCGCTAAAAGCCTGGGCATTTTCGGAGGATCATGCTAGCGAGGGTCAGCAGGGTCCAAACAAAAGGGGCGCTCAGCTCTGGGCAAGTTTCGAGGACAAGCCCTCGCTCATCTCGGTCGGGAGTTAGACTGGGGACCAGGGTGGATGTTTTAATAATAGGATTAAACGGGGCCGGTTTGGTACATAGCGTTATTCTTCAAAAGCCAGCGATCCTCCCTGACACGGTTCCAAGAATCCCCCAAGCTCTGCTGGAGCTGCAATTAACATATATTAATGGCTGTTGCTTATTAAGCGCTGGTTGCGTAAAGAAGCAGACGGTCCCTTTCAAACGTGCCTTTTCAACCGTGGGGTTTCTCTCGCGTTCAAGTTGGATTGTGCTGTAAACTCCTGATTTCGCCTCACGCTCCTTTGTCACCAAAACGAAGATAAAAGGTGGGCTTCTCTGCTTTTGACAACTGTATTTACACGACCCCGAGTGTTCCCTGACCCCCACCGGACACACGGGGCTCTCCGGCCCCGGACAGCCTCTCCCCTACTCCAGCCGCCGCCGGGGAGTAAATTTAAGAAAATGGCTCCAGGCATAAGGCTCCCTCCGCTCCTCCCCGCCCCGTTTATTGCGCTGGCTGGGTCCTCTCCTGCCTTCTGCCCCTTCCCTACTTTGCAGCAGCTCCACAGTCTCCGTCCCCTTTCCCGGGACGGGCAGGACCGAGGAGCAGGCGGATGCTTGAATTCGCTTGTGGCTGCCAAGGGGTTGCTGGGATCGGACCTTTTAAAGCGCTCTGGAGGTAACTTTAGGGAGCAGCAGTTGGTATAGCGGGGTTTGCCTCGCTTCCTCCTCTCCCCCACCCCGCCTCACCGGCGATCTGTAGTTTTCAGACCGGGGGAGGGAGAAGGAGCTACTTCTCCTCCCACCGGTTCCGCTTGCATTTGCGGGAGCGGCGGGGTGCCAGCGCGGGAGGTAGCTCCGGGCCTCCCTTCCCTGCCCCGTGCTTTGCTCCACACCCTCTCGCCCCGCACCAGTGGGCCCTCCCCGAGCTACAGCTCCCGTCCCTCCAGGCGGGCACCCTGCCGCAGGTGCCGCCTCGCAGCCGCGGGGTGGGCGGTGGGGAACAGCCGCCCCGGCTGTGCTGCTGGCGGAGACCTGCCAGCGGCGACAGCGCCGGACTACCCCGGCCAGCTCCGCGCCCCGGTGCGCAGCGCCTGCGGGGCCCCGCGGGGCCGCGCCCGGGCAGGGGGCTCACCCGCCGGGCGGGGAGGGACGGCTCCGAGGTAAAGCACGGCGGCGAAGGCGGGACTCTGCCAGAGCCTGGGAGAGGAGCTGGCTTCTGGCTCTCCATGCGGGTGCTGAAATCGCTCAAGAAATCCTACTGAGAGTTTCCTATGGGCACCCATCGCTAACGCCGAGGCTGAGTTTCGAGCAGTGTGTCCCTGCTTACCCCTTCTTCTGGAAGTAGAAATCAGCCAAAATTTTAAGTATTCCTCAGAACATGTGTGGCATGGAAACCCTAGCGCAGTGGGAGCATTACAGGGACTTGTGATGCGTGGAAATACACGAATCTGTACTTGCTTTTTTAGTCAGTCAGGTTCAGTTCATCTACAAGGAGATGTTTCAAGAGAAATGTTGTCTTGCTTTGAAATAATATGTACCTTAAAGTGTTAAATAGAGTGGCCTTTGGGGAAAAAATATATAATTAGAGTCTCAGGCAGCGCAAAGACAAATTGAAAGACTAAGAGTCGGAAAATTAACGTTGTAATATTTATTAAAACATCGAAGGAAACATCGTTCACAGAGCTTTCAGCGTGTCCTCTAATTCCGTATAGCGCCTCGTTTTTCGTTGCATGCAAGCGCGTTCAGTCCCTCCAACAAAAGTTTATGTAATTTCAAAGAATTGTCATGATATATATCCATCCGCTTCCCAGCCCAGCCTGGCACGTCTTAAACCTCGATTAGAGCGGTCAAAATATTTGGAGGAGTTTGAGGTTAATTACGGCTGTCTGAAGCTTTTCTAACATGTTGCAAAAGTTACAAGCGAACTACGCCCGAAGTGTGCTTTCTAGTGTGATGCCGGCTGAAACACCACCTTCCGCTGTCACCCTGTCCTCTCGGGCTGCAAAATTTTTACTTCACCCAAGAACACACCAGCAGCAAACCAAACAACAACAAAGACAAAATGCTGACTACACTATAACTCGTCGCAAGTGGGATTTATTTTCCCCTCGACTTTGTTCAACAGATGAATTTTGTCAGAGAAGAAATACATACAAAACGAGTGACACCTTAATCTGCTAAATCACAGTAGTGCTCAGATCCACTCAAATAAAAATCCCACCACGACACCGTGCTGTTTCAGAGTACCACCGGTGCCGTTTTAAGCCGGCTCGTTTGGCTCTCCCGGCCGCGGGAAGCGCTGAGCGGGCTGCACGGTGCCGGGCGGAGCGGTCCCGTCCCCCGCCCTGCTGGAGCCTCCCCGGCCCGGCACGGAGCTCCCTCCCCGGCGTCCACAGCGCAGCGGGCTCGGGGCTGGCGGCACCGGCTTGGGCTGTGCCTCCGGGTCCAGCCTGGAGCCCTGCCCTGGAGGTGTCCTCTCCCCCTGTACCGATTACCGTCGTTATCCTCGCGGTCTTCTCTTTGGGGCAGCACCAACTGCTGCCAAGCCGGGAGAGCTGCGCCGGCAGCATCCCTCCTCGCCGGGCCCCCCAGTACGGGACGTGATGCCCAGACACGTCCCTGCCTCAAGCCCCCCGACCCTCCCCTGCTTCCCACACACCCCCGGGGCAGTTTGCTCAGAGCTACACCGGCGGAACCGGCGGTGCTGCCCACCTCCTCCGGTACCGCGGCTCTCCCAGCGCGGCTCCGAGCGGACTCCAGGCTCGGTTTGCCTCTCCTCCCCCAGCGCGCCCCGGCCGGGAGAACCGTCCGGCTTCCCCAGACAGAGCTGGAGCGGGGCGCAGGGGGAGGACGGGGAAGAGCAGGGACAGGGCAGTTGCGCCCCTTCTGCCCCTGGCCCCGCAGCGGCAGGGCGAGGCAGGATGGGCAGCTCTGTCCCCGCGGTGCTTTCAAGGAGCTGCCAGCCCTGCCCGTGCAGGTGTCCGTGCCTCTGGGGAAGGAAGGAAGGAAGGGAGGAAAGATGGAAGGGGAAGGGGAGGGAAGGGACGTAAAGGGAAGCCCGTGATTGACAGCTCCAGTGAGCCTCGCTCCACTCACACACCGTGCGCCAAAGTTTTCTTTCACACGGAGGGAACTTCACTGTTGCCATGAAACTTGGGGGTTTTACAAGCGCCGTCCCCTCCCCCCCCACTCTCTTTGGGGCAGCCGAGTGGAAAACCTCAAGTGGCAACGGGGTGGGGGTAGGTGGGGACGGCCGGGAGCGCCCTGCCGGCAGCCAGCCCGGCCCCGCTCTCATCCGCACCGCCGCCTCCCCCGGGCTGCGCCGGCGTGCTGCCGCGGGACAGCCCGTCTCCCACCGGGACGGAATGCCCGGCGGCCGTGCCCAGTCCCGGCAGGGCAGTGTGGGTTCTCCCCCAGGAAAGGGCTCAGAAATGGAAGAGTTCAGTCCGCCCCCCGCCTTCATCCGCTCCGGGGGAGGTGTCCGTGCACCGCGGGCTCGCTCCGTCTCCAGGCAGCTTCTCCGGGCTTGGCACAGGGCTTTGCATCCACCCGGGAGCCCCAAATCTCTTTGTGCTCGGCAAACGCACAGCTCCCGCTTGCAGCGCAGCGCCTCGCCCCGCTCCTCCTCCCCGCGCCCCGGAGGGCAGCCCCGGCCTGCCCGGGCNGCCTCTCTGCACCGCGCAGCCCCAGCTCTGCCCCGTCCCGCCGCTTGGGCTGCCAGCCCAGAGCCGGGGCCAGGTGCAGGGCCCCGGGGCTGCAGGGTAGCGGCGCCCGAGGACGCGGCGGGGGGGGGGGGGGGGGGGGTCCGTAGGCCCCACACAGCAACATTTTT